>VBVQ01000898.1:0-44268 GCA_011636635.1 Tetramorium simillimum | reverse complement strand
ATTCGCTTCATACAAGAAAATAAGATTTTAATAAAAAGAAAGAAAGATTTTATCTGAAAGAAATGACTAATATTTTTAATAAAATTTATTTAATATTTATAAAAGATTAATATATTTTTTTGAAAATAAATCTTTTTACTCTCGATATGTGATTAGATATAGATTAGATATAGATACCTTTCTCTCGATTTGTTTTATTCGATGTCACGAATAAAGTCGCTTATATTGCGAAAAAATAAGGCTCTGCTTTAAAAATAAGAATCTGCTTTCAGTGGCCAAATGGTACAAGAAAGATAAATGCGGCAAGTATGTTGTGCGAAGATTGCCAGTTCTCGACTGGCTGCCGCGATACAAACCCATGTGGCTTTTGCAGGATGCATTGGCTGGCATCACGGTCGGTCTCACTGCCGTGCCACAAGGCATCGCTTATGGTATTGTCGCCGATTTAGGTGCTGAGGTAAAGATCACGAAAAAGAGCGCGACCGCCGCATAAATCGTTTACATCGTGGCATCCCGTAGCACATAGATAAACTTAGATCTGTTATAAGTTTCAAAGAGATAAACGGAATTTCTGAGAGTAACTCTGATTATGAAAATAAATCGAAAAGCAACAAGAAACAAATCTGTTTTTAGCACAACTCAAGAATACTCTCTATTTAATTTAAATCAAAGTATCAATTATTGAAAAAAGCATTAGTTTTAAAATTAGTTTTAAAATAATATTGGAAATTTTTTAAATGTTTACCTATATGCTGATAAAGTGAGAATATTTCTCTAGTATATTGCTTTCGATATTTACTAATGTCGTTTAATCATATTTACATAACTTGATACATGCATGATTATTAATTAATTTAAGTGACATCTTTTTAAAAATAGATATATTTAATTTTCCTATCATGTTATGATTTTATAGTATGGACTGTACGCAGCATTTATGGCATCATTTATATATATCATTTTTGGTTCATGTGAAAACATCACTATTGGTCCAACAGCCATTATGGCTACCATGGTTCTACCATTGGTCACAAACTATGGTGCTGATATAGCTATATTAATTACTTTTTTGAAAGGATGCATCATTGCACTTTTAGGAATTTTTCACTTAGGTATGTTTTTTATATTTTCAAAAGTAAAAAATATATCGCAATTTACAAACATATAATCGCATATAATCGTAAAATATTGTTGCTGCATAAATGCATCCTTTCTGTTTTTTTTTTCAAGGCTTTTTATTGGACTTCATATCGCTTCCTGTAATTACTGGCTTTACATCAGCCGCGGCGATTAACATAGCATCTTCCCAATTTAAATCACTCCTGGGCATTTCTGGTAGAGCCGAGAGTTTTCTGGATGCTTTGATAGCAATCTTTAAGCATCTTGATGAGTTTCGATATCAAGATGCGGTGTTAGGAATTTGTACAATCCTTGTATTAGTTTTGCTTAAGGTATAAATTTTTTTAATATCAAAGGCATAAGTTGTTTAAAAATCAAATATACTTGTTCCAATCAAATTTTATCCAACAAAAAGACCATAGTTCCATATAGGAGAGGATATTATTTGTATTTTTTCCAACTATAGAATATACCAGGACAACGTACGGGAACATTTTTACAAAAAATAGGATGGCTTCTTGGTCTGTCTCGCAATGCGTTAGTTGTAATTGCAGGCACTGTTATGGCGTACATTTTTTACATTAACGGTTCTAAACCTTTCACATTAACAGGTAAATGGATAATCATTTATTAAATATTGATGTTCTTTTTTTTAAATTATGACTAACATTATCGAATTTCATCTAAAATAGACTTTGACAAGTGAATGCAGCAATTAGTCACCAAATAATTTGAATTATCTTTTATTTGACGTTTCTCTATAAATTTCAAACTTATGGAATTGAATTTAGAAGATTTATTGTATTATCGGTACGCGTTGCGGAATAAATTCATGATAATAAATTCTGTTGCTACTAATTAATCATCAAATTTTGCACCTTCAATTTTGCTTCTTCTTTCGCATCGAGAATTGAGATCGAGTTTTTAAACATATGTTTATTGGTGTTAAAAATGCTCGGAATTAATTCTCTAACTTTTAAATCATTATTAAAATTTATTGGTTATAACATCAATTTCTTGGAACAAAGCTCAATGTCATGCAATAATTGCAATAAAGAATAATTTTCTTTTTATTATCAAATCGCGGAATGGTTTATTTTCGTTTCAGGATTTGGATGCATTGTTAAAAAAAGAGATTGCTTCATATTGACAGATATCATGAAAAAAAATATATCAAGTATCTTTCACGTATTGATATAGCGGATTGCGATAAAACGCGACTAACAGACAAAGCATTTCAGGCACAATAGGACAGGGTTTACCACCGTTCGGACCTCCACCGTTTTCTACGACCTTTCAAAATAAAACATATAACTTTGTGGAAATGACTACCGCAATGGGAACGACGCTGTTCACGATTCCAATCGTATCAACTATCGAGCATATAGCCATCGCGAAAGCCTTCGGTAATTAAGTTTCTATCATTAAATTGCCGATATCGCGTTCACACAATTTCGGGAAGTAAAAGCTTTATAGCAAGAGGGACTTTTTCGTATGAAATGTATATGCGTTTTTTGGGTCACGCTTCTGCTTTAAAACGTATGATTTTGTTACTAACTTTTTTACTGATGTAAAAGCATTGCTAGTTTTGTTGATGTGAAGCAGATTCTATGAAGCACCTGACAAATAAGCGGGATGTGAGGCCGTTTGCAAATTTATTGAAACAAGTGGTTCATTCATGTTTCTTCCCCCTCATTTGCTTGCTCTGGATCTGACTTTACGCATTGTTACCTCCAAGAACCATTAAAGTCGAGTTTGCCTGCTCGAGGAGGATAATAGAACAATTATTTTAGCAAAGGGTAAATCTTTGGACGCCACGCAAGAAATGGTCGCTCTAGGAGTCTGTAATATTTTCGGATCCTTCGTCCGCTCGATGCCAGTTACAGGATCTTTCACACGAACGGCCGTCAATCATGCGTCGGGCGTTAAAACTCCACTGGGTGGAATATTTACAGGTAGGTGAATAGCAAACGAAAATTTTATTACTTTCAATGGTCCGTATTCAGAACGCGCTTTTATCGATAAATACGCGCATTTAACATGTAATTTACGTTACTTATACTATGTAATTTAAAAAATAAGTGCGCGCATTTAACATAAAATTTACATTATTTATACTATAGAATTTCAAAAATAAATGCACGTTTTTATCAAATGAAAAGGGGGTTCTGAATGCGAGCCAATGTAATTTAAATGTTAAACGATTTGATTACGTTTAAACGTACCTCAGAATATTTGAGAATTATAATATCTAATAAAATTATTAAATTTTTTGATAAAAATAAATTCTGACTGTTTAAATATTAAATTTACCGTTTCATTGTAAAATCACAATTAAATGAAAATTCGAATAGGTTTGGTCGGTCTTTCGAGAAGTTGCGTAATTCGGAAAATAGCTCAATTTTTCAGCAAAGTACGAAGATATCTCATTTTTTTCGGAGCGTTGCTGAATTACGATGATGAACTTCTTCAGGTGGTTTGGTATTGCTCGCGGTCGGTCTCCTGACCTCTACCTTTCGCTTCATACCGAAGGCGACACTGGCTGGTCTCATCATATGTGCCATGTACTACATGCTCGATTTCGCGACATATAGTTTGCTGTGGCGTGCCAGAAGTAAGTTCCATAGATCTCTTTTTCCCTTTATCTTTTTTCTCTTTCTCTCCCTTGTTCCGATTCACCTACATATACGCGATCTAACCAGCGTGGCGTCAATGGTGCACGGCCACACAAAAGGAGCTGGCGTCAGCGAGAGCACCACCCACACTCGGGATGCATTCGCGGTGCATTTGTTCTCGAAAAGCCCGCGTGAAACAATAATGCTCGAGCGCGCCCTTGGTGGCATTTATTGTTAAGACGGAGCAGTGCCACCCGTTAACTTTTGCGCGGGCTTCATCTCGAGCTCATCTGCAGCATCGTCGTAGATGCGGCGATATCGGTATGCGCCCGTTTGCGAATGCGATCGACGTCATTTCTGCGTGGGTAGAACCGACTTGGCGAATTGAATTAGAATATTTTAAAAGAGTAAAAATTTGTTATTAATTAAAATCATAACCTCATTACTGCTGAACTTATTATTAGTCTTTAAAAAGCCGTTTTTATAAAAGTAAAAATAATTAAAATGAATATAATAGATGCAAAAGTAATTTAATTTAATTTTGAAAGATTACATTAAGAAATGTTTGTAAATTTTATAGAGGTCGATTTCTGTGTGATGTTGCTGACATTGATCCCGTGCGTTTTTCTTGGTTTGGAGTATGGTATTTTAATTGGCATCGTTGTCAATTTTATAGGATTGCTATATTTCTCAGCACGACCTTCCATTCAGACAAAAATTGAACAGGTACAGTAATAACAAATTTAATGATAGATTGTTCAAATAATTTAATGTCGCTAATTTAGCATTGAAATTATTACTTTTCAGCTTATGCATTAAGCAATGCATTAAGCAATAATATAATTAAGTAATTAATGTAATTAATGTATTTCGAGGGTAGTATGTAAACACTTGGTTCGTAAACATTTTAATGTCTAGAATCAAATAACAGCTGTTATTTTGAGATAATCAATATGAAAAAAAAGAAATATATTCAACACATATTATTGCAACACATAAATGACTATCCTCGCTGACGTCATATTTTCAGCTTAATCCAATATCATGGTGTTATCGTTTAAACGTAATCGAGATCTATCATCCCTTGTCAGATTAATCTGCGTACTACCTACGCGAACCGGTGAACTCGATACGTCTCTCGATTCTTCCTTTTGGCATTTCAAGAATAACAAATTCTTCTTTTAAAAATGTCTTAAAAATTCTGTTCTCAAGCATTTTTTATATATATAGTCAGTGTTGTTTTACTGCAAATTACTTGACATTTATAATTTTTTTTTAATTCCTAGTAATTTAATAACGACATAAATTCTTATGTACTTAAATAACAGATCTTTTTAAACTAGCAGAGAGTTTAAAGGTTAAAAATATCGCTACTGAATGTACATTTCATATTTTTTCAAAGTCTGGAATATTTTCCTACCACACGGTGACTAGCCTCACCGATATGAACACCGATATGACAGTATCTTGTTTTCTTTGTCTCGAATGCAGGTTGAAGGAGAAACTGTAATAACCATCATACCTGAAGAAGCAATAGCCTTTCCAGCGGCAGAACGTTTACGTGCTAACATAATGAAACTTTCTGGAGAGAGTGAATGTAATGTGATACTCGATTGTAAAAATTTGAAGAGGCTCGACGTTACGGTTGCTAAGGTAAGCAATCAAGTTTGACGTGAAACCCAATGACATAAAACGCTTCTTTGGATAGACTCAAAGAAAAAAAACGCGAACACGAAAACAATGATAATAATTGAACAGTATAATAATCTGCATTTCTTTATTGATTGGAATAAAATGATTAAAGCTAATTGTTTTTTTTTAAATTAAATTGGTTCTCTGAAATTTCTATTTAGCAGATACAGTTTTTTTTGTAAAAATATAGACTGTGTAAAATATTAAATTGCATGTAGATTAATTTTTTATCGTAATTAGTTACAGAAATAAATTGAGAATTAATGAAATCATTTTAAAATGATAATAAAATTTGCAAATTTGACATTAAATATTTGATTAAAAAACTTATAATTTTACTCGTCAAATAATCTACTCGTCTGTAAAGTCGTGTATAAATGTATAGCTGTAGAACATGTAGATCGATCTGATACAGTGTCGCGAAGTTTATTCAGCAAACAACACGCTACGCGGGTTATTATCGTCATTTCTAAATTTTTATAATTATGGAGTGTACTGTGTATAACACGTTGAATATAACAAACAGCAATTTCCTAACAGAAATCTTTGGTGAAGCACGTATATGTTTAAAAAGAATTTTAAGAATAATACGGTGTCAAGTTTTTGAAGAATTGCGCTTGTCGATCCGTATCATATTTTCTGCTGTGCGGGCTCAGTTCTAATTTCGTATATTTTATATTTTCGCGATCGCGCGTGTATTTCATTTGTGCGGAGAACTTGTCGCGTAGCGTTGTAATTAACATAAAATCGATCGTCTTGCAGAATGTCAAGCTTCTGGGGAAGGACCTTTCAGTACGTGGACAAACAATTGTCTGCAGTAATTGCTGCGAGAACGTGAACGCGATTCTGAAGGTCGTAGCGCCGGAATTATTAAACGTCAAGGAAGATAGAAGTGATTATGACTGAGGGAGAATCTTTTCTCTTCCGCGCTCAGAAATCTGAATGATGACCGCCTAGATTTATAGATATCACGTGAGGCTTTTTAATATAAGTATGTGACTGCCGGATATTATTAAATTTTAATTAAGCCTTAACCCGGATTAAATGTTATTAAACCTTAACCCGGATTACGATATCATTCCTTTTTCAAAAAACAATGAAGTCCGTAACTCATTAAATTCCTCTGCCTCATACATGTATTATTCATGTATTTAAAATGAAATAAATGTACAACCCACCCGAGAAAAAGAGAGAGTGAAACATGAAGAAGAAGTTGCAAGACAAACAAATTACATTTTTATTTATATTTTTATCGTGCAGTCTATATTCGCGTATTTTTAATAAACGTTTGTTTCACGCTTCCTTAATATTTTATGAACGCTCGATATTTCTTGCTCGCTTTCCGACAACGTGAGCTGGTCGCGCTATGATCGCACGGAGCTCACTTGAAGGAACTGTCGCGCGTTTGCGTCGTCGCACACGAGGCTACTCAACTTTAGAAGACAATGAGCATTCATGTAAGTATAACAAATGAATGCATGAATCGACTCACCGGAGGCGTCACGCCGCCATTGTCCGCTCGCCGGCCGCCCCGCTGCTCCGGACGCTCACTCGCGCGAACACGATCACGCTAATTAACGCGACGCGGTAATTCGTACGGCACTCCCGGCACTTCGCACGGCACTCCCGATTGTTATTGTGTACATGACGCGCGCGGGACGAGGAAGAGATACGCGAAACTCGGGTGAAAGCGGGGTGGACGAAACGATCGTTTCGCGCGCGCGATACTCTCGGGTGTCGAACCGAACGAAGTTGCCGCGTCTCGTTGCAAATGGTTGCGAAGGAGCGCCGGCAATTTCACACCGCTGCGTCGATCGCGGATTCGAATGTGTGCATCGTAAAGAAGCATCTAATAACTATCACGTACCTCCATTGATCTGAAAAAGCCACTCGGAAAGCGTGCACGAAAGAGAAAAGAAGAGAGAACGCGAAAATAACATTCAAGAAAAGAATGCCGCGAATTCAAGCCTATCGGTTGAAATCATCTCGTTGGACACTCGAATCTGTGATCTTTTTTGTGGGACGTTACTTTCATACCCCTCTCTTTCTTCCTCTTGCGCGATTTTCGGATTGATGGAGATATCTGCGACGGAGATTAGATGGTCTTTTATGATACATGAATCAACTCGCAATCAATTTGAAACGCACAACCGACGCAACCACGAACTTGTATCACTTTTATATACATACTAAACTAGCGCATTATCTAATGAGAAATAGTTGGTTAGTTAAATCTCGGACTCGGATTGGTTGCCCTAGATTTATTTCATGTATAATAAAAAAAGATAGAAGCGAAACCGAGCCGCGATTCTCGGAACCGAAAAACGACGATGAAGTGAGCAATCTAGAAATGTCCATAAAGGCGTCAAATGGCCCCCAAATATTTCAAAATTTTGCATCTGAGAGCTTTCTATGCGTTTAATCTATAATCATATAAGAAATAAACTCGGCGCACGTTACATATTTTCTATGACAAACGTTGAATCTCGTAGAAAACACGAATAGAAAGGCGAGAATATCGGACTCTTTTTTATCTTATTTCGAAAAATTCGCAAAACGTAATATTGCATACATATTAGACTAATCGATAAAAATATAGAAATGTTTAACCCGGAAGTAATGACGCGAATTTACTACGTGCGTCGTGCACGCGATAAAAACCGGAAGTGTCGTGTAAAGACTATCGTTGTATTACGCTGATTAACAGGCGGGAGCGCAATTAACCTAATTTCTTTCCGATTCGTGTGCGAGAATATCTAAAGCAATAAAGCGAAGGCGTACAATGATGATAAATTTATTTGTTTATGACAGATGGCTCGCTGCCAACGAAGGAATTATAGTTATGCAATTTGATAGTATAATTCTAAATTAAAAATAATTTCGTATATATAACTGGAGCAATTAAAACGTAGGATGTTAGAATAAAGCTACTTCGAGGCAATTGCTTAAATATTATAATTCGAGATAAATTAATTTCTAAAATTTTAAGAAAAGTATCCCTACGAAAGAAAGAAACGCTTTATTTATTTCTTAAATAAATTATCTAGCGCGAATGCAAATTATTTCTCCTTTCCCAATTTCTTTCAGAAATTCCCTTTATATTTTTTCATCCGAAACTTTGTTAACAATCATCCATCGTCTTTAATAAAACATATAATTTCATTCCTATTCTTACTTAAATTAACACAATTCAGAATGTTGACATTTTTAAGCACGTTTTCAGGTACTAGCTAATTGTAATTTCCGGCACTATTCGGTGACGATTGCCGATGTGCCGTTCCATTGTCTCGTTTTCACGTAAAATCCAATAGCATATCTTGCAGTATCTCTGACAGTGAAACTTGACGTGTGTCGACAGAGAAAACAAAGTGGCAATCGGCTCCTGGCAGAGATTACACGCGTATCTTAAAGTGCGTCGATCAACCTGAAAAAGTTTAACAATTGTCATTAACATAATCTTTAATCTTTTTTCAATGGATCACTACAATTTTGCGATATTAAAATAAAATGTTTTACTTTTCTTCTAGCAAAGATCGAACTACAATTCATTTATAATTCATTTGTTATTTTAACTATTTTTATCTGTTCATAAAATGGCATCAAACAATTCGATTAAATCTTTCACTAATGTTATTGATTACACTTACCTAAATTTCATCAAGATTGTCATATGAGAAATTATTGATAACATTTTAATAGAACGTTTTATTTAATTATAAAATTCTTTATATTGCAATAATATTATAATGAAAGAGAATAATCTCATAAATGAAAAGTGAGGTAACAACAGAATTTGATTTTAATATTATATAATTATTAAAACTAAGTATTATTAAATTATTAAATTATTAAAGCTAAGATAAAAATAAGTATGGCAAACATACATAAGTCATCGCTTTAAAACATTTAGTGACCGTTTTGAAAATTTTCCTCGTCTGACTAATCGCTTCGCGGTATTGGACACCCACGTTATTTTCGCTTCTCTGCGGAATCGTTTGCAAGAAATGTCGGGAAGAAGGGAGTTCGGACATCCCCACGAGAAATCGAGGAGGGAAAAAGCTGACCAAGACTGCTGGCTTTTAACGCCAAACAACGAATGAACCGAAGAAAATTGTAAAAAATACAGGCAATCGGGATACAGCTCAATGTCGCTTTTCAGTTTTTATCTCTCATGACGTATTGCACTTATCGACGCCCTCGTTTTCTCCTTTATCGCGTCGCAATATTGTCGTTGACGCTAATCGTTCTGTCTAATGCGTCCGCTAAGAACGAGGTCGCGAAGAGTTTCGCCAAGGAATAGAAAGAAAAATTATCCCATTTTTCTCCCTTTTCTTTCGTGAGTAGCTAATTTCGAGACACGAAATGAGAAACAAACGATTTTGTATGTAATTTATTTTTTAAAAGAATCTTTTTCCATCGACATTGTAAAATTTACATTGTCTTTTTTTATGGAAATTAATTTAGCTAATACATATGCAATTTTAAATATGCTCCTTTATATCTTTTACCACAATTTTACCCAGACAGCACCATACATCCAATGGACGTCCAGTATGTCCATTGGACGTCCAGGATGTCCATTGGACGTCCACTGGACATATGGTGCTGTCTGGGTACATTTTATAAATTTATATTTATAAAATGAATCGAAAATTGAAGAATAAAAACGGGTCAAAATGGAAATAAATATTTTATTTTCTATAAAACTAGATTATTTTGAGATATAGGTAGCAAAGAATTAATAAATCGTCGGAAGGTTTTGATAAATAATATCTACTTACAAGAGTTGCATCTCCGCTGCCACCGGCATCCATCAATTTCTCAGAAATTACAGTGTAATGTGGCATTCTTGTGCCGGTCTCTTTTCGTCTTAGTAGAATAATTGGTTGCTTCTGTATTTCGAGCTGCAAATTGCGAATTTTTAACTCGATGCACTGTGCATTTTAGGAGATGTTGATGAACAGTGATATACGCATTTAAATTTTCTTGAAATTATAATATTTGAGAATCTTCTAAGAGTAATTTTCGTCACTATAAATAGGGATACCTTTCTCATAGTCTGCACGGGTGTAGGGATGTCATAGATAAAGTCCTTCTTCGTCATTTTCTCACTGATATTGCGATTACATCGCAAATTGTACTTGGAAGCATCCAGCAACTTGGCAGTTGACGATACAACTTCTTGGCAAGCGTTCATATTTGCATTTTGCTAGTCATTTTTCTCATGTTTACGACTATCGATTATTCTTAACAAAAGAAAAACTTTTCACGAGATATAAATTGAAAATCAGGGACGCGTTCAAAAGCTACATTCCACTTTTATTTTCTGAAATTTTAGCTTTTTAAGGACTTTTTGCACTTTAGATTCTCTTAGAATAAAACAAATATAATAAAAGAATAAAGTTTTAACAAGCTATTTAAAACAAACCCGGCAAAGAAAATAGGACAGAAAACTTGTCGCTATTGATTTTGAAGTATAAGAAAAATATAGTGTGAATGTAATTAAAATCAACTTATTATGAAATTTATTTTTATTTTTGTTATTATTATAATTACAGATATTCCTTATAGCATAATTTCTCATTTCCTGAGAATCACATCGATATAAGATTTAGCAAAACGTATCTTCTATATTTAACGTTACTTGTTATATGTTAGTTTACTTAAAAATCATCGATTTCGCATTAAGTTAGATGTTGCATATATAAACAGAGAATAAGAGTAGTCTAAATTTTTGTCTTAAATCTACTTCGTAACAACCTCTGTTATGTCAAAGGACAAGACGCAGTTCATATCTTTAACTTTTATATTGTTATCGCGCGATATTATGTACATGTGATTCTACCCTAGCCATCAAATTCAGCCGCCGTCAACATATACTATATATACATATACATGTATACACATATACGTGTATACACATGTATGTATATACATATTATATATACACACACATTTGTGTGTGTATATATATATAATATGTATATTATATATATATATTATATATACGTATATTGTTATATTATATATAATATATATAATACACTATATATATGTGTGAATTAATAAAAATAAATAGAACCATTTCATCCCTAAAAAAAAGAAGTATATTACGGCGCGACATTAATTTCGTATGACTAGAGAATTGTGGCATTGAGAGGTGATTAAAATTATTGGACAAGTAAATTACACGCTTCTCCCTATCGAACAAAAAAACATTTTGCTTTTCTTTTAACATTCTAAGGAAGGACTAAGGTAGCCTTTACATTCAACTCATTTACAATTGAATATCCTCGCTAGACAAACTTTTGACATATGCTGTATTTCTAGTACAACAAAGCTCATTGGATTAAAGGATTAGATCTGTATAGATATCATAATAAAAAACATATCTTTCCATATATTAAAACAAATAATTTTAGAATTTTAATTGTTACAAATTATTACAAAATATTTTATAGATTTACTCATATGATATTTACAGGATATTTACATAATTAAAATAATAATATAAATTTTGCAGCCATTTAGAAAAAGTTCCAACATAATATTGTTTTAAATTCCAAAAATAATGAGATGCTTTTATTATAAAAGTTATATATTTTCATAATTCAATAATGGATTTAAAGATGCTAAAAATTTATCTAGAAACATTGTAACATTATATATTTTATTTAAAAAAAATACTAAAAAGTTTCAATACTACATTAGATTTAACCCTTTAAATCAATTATACCTTTGGAATCTTGCTTATTGCGTCAAAATATAGAATGTAATGTTACATGTGTATTTTATATATAAAATGTAAGTTTTTAAATAGGCCTTTGATATTAAAAATAGGCGTTATTAGATCGTTGGCCACACACACAGAGAAAGAAGAGAGAGAGAGAGATAGAGAGGAAAAGAGAGAGAAAGAAGCATATGCTCTCTCTGCTATTCTGTGTAATTAAAAATATTTAGAAGACATAACCTCTACATAACCGAGAAGATTAGACGATTCTACTCTCGGATATATTGCTATTGACTATTTATTTATTGTAAAATAAATCATAGATTTGTCATAATAAAAACAGATAAAAACCACTTTATTCTTCTAAAAATGATGATTATTGCGCGAATAGGACGCTATTAAATGAAATTTCTAAGACTCTCTATTCTTCCTTAAAGAGGAATCTTGATGCAACAGGAGCGGTATTCTTTCTTGTCTAACCTCAGGAAGTGTCGCTAGCTCTTGAATCGGACTTCGCTGCCATACACTTCTCGTTGCCATTTCTTGGTAACCCCTTCTTCTTACCTAAAGATCAGACATTTCTATTTTTGACATACCCGAGCACTCTTGTCAAAATCGCTTGCAACGTTTTCCATTATATTGCATTAGCGAAGTTCGCTATATCATAAAAACAGGTCAAAATTTATTGTCTCACTTACTTGTCTATGATGAAGCTCATGCAGGTACAATGTAGACAAAGACATGTCGGCAGCGGTTAATTCCGTAGGTACATATGGATCTGTATGCGTCTCCATGACGTAACTGTGGCCCGATCCGAATACAGAAGCACCTAGCGACTGATTTGATATTCCTTGCTGCAAATCATATAGGAATCCTTTATCATTGTGCAACGGACCTTCTGCCTTGGCCACACCTCGACGTAAAACGGTAGACTTCGTGGCAAACGATTGATCGACGCCGACCGACGTGGCCGATGTACCCGGTTGATTTGTGAAAATGTTACTCATGCTAGGTACACTCACTTGATTTATCGTGCTTCGAATAATATTCGAAACATGATCTTTATACTGTAAAAATATATTTATATATTAATAATATACAAAGCAAATAACTTTAGCAAAATTAGTCAGTAAACAAAAGTAAAATCAAGCACTTACGCCAAGACCCGACAAGCTGTTCAAACTAGCTATCAGAGGATTGTTATCAGGATCGGCAGTCACTTCCTTCTTAGCCCTCTCTCTCAAAGCAGCTACGAAATTTTCCGCGTGGGACGGCGGCTTCCATTCGGGATTTGTTAGAGTAAAATGTATGAGGGACAACTCGGTCTTGCCATCTTCGGCCTGGGTATAATGATTCGACATCGGTACGTGGTACTTGTCCGGATCGATGCCATATTGATTGTCGTATCCCGCACTGTGATCACCCGGCAGCGGAGAGACTGTGGGACTGTGCGCTACAGTCTGCCACATGGGATTGCCGTGTTTACGTACGTCCATCTGAGCGAAGCTACACACGTCACCAACTCCAGCTACTTCAATTGTGAAATTACGAAAAAAGTCTACAATCTCTAAGGCTCGGTGTCTCATGCGGAAGCACAAAATGTACGTCGTCACGAATGGAGAAATTAGCTCTTCTAGGAGATGCACTGCGCGATATTGGAATAATTGTGCCACTTGGGCCCTGGTGGTATGCGTATGAGCGGTTCCTCGCCAACTGTCCGGTCTATAATGCGTATGAGCCAGCACAGCAGTTAGAAGAGTCTCGGGACACCATACCAGATTCTCATCGGGTATGATTGCCTTTGCGGTTGCCGCTACTGCGCCCAGCATGGTCATGTAGGCAATCAGGCGCTCCATCGAGAATATCGGCTCGTAGAATAATGTAAAAACCAGTAACACCGCCAATACGCTACCGGTGATGAACGCAATGTGCTTCGCGATTATTGTCATCATCGGAGACGTGAAGCTGCTCATATACTTTGAAGCGGGACGGTACGCGCGACTGAGACGCGCATTCAATTCGTGATCGAGTTCGTTGAAATGACGCAGGTACAATCGACCGTACAAAGACCACGTCCTCATTGCTAGAACGCTTGGTTCTCGTTTAATAGTCTGTTGATAATATTATTAATATGTATTATATGTATGTCATACGTTGACATTGATTATCGAGTTAAAAATTTCATTAATTACCATAAATAAGCATAATTACTCACCTCAGCATAATTGAAAAATGTATAAAGAACTTGCCATAGGAGAATAAGGAAACACAAGACGAAATTTGTGATACCGACCCATAAAATATGTTTTGATAACGATCGTGCGAGTTCTTGCCTTTTATTTAATTTTTTGTAATCCTCTTTTAGATGCCAATTATTTTCAAATGGTGACCATGGTCCCCCTAAAAAAATGATTAAATTAGTTCTTTCTAGTAAAGTTATATATACTTATCATTCTGTACACACAAATATACTTACAAAATAGTAATAATTCTATATTGTATTTCAATCCTCGTGTCAAAAAAATTACTTCCCCTATAATGGGGACTTTGAGTCGCACTGGTAAAAGGGATTTGTTGATCATAGCTACCATATAATTTTTGTGTCTTAATATCCTATGATATATGTCTAATTCCGTAAGTTCTCTTTTGTGTATACACATCTCTTGTTCCTTCTGGACTTCTATCACGCGCTTCTGAACCTCGTGCCACGTAAAATTGTCTAGCTCGTTATCGGCGATTTTTAGCGCTGTATTGAAGAACAATTTGATCTCCCAGAACTGCGTTAGGTGATACAAAACTTTGAGGAGTTGGAGGATAAAGAAAATTATCGCGACTGCGAGGAGACTCCAATAAAACGAGGAGATTGATTTTATACAATCTCCGATGCATAGTATGGCATCGCTTTTGTGGCTGGTTTCGTTAGCATCCCCACCGCCACTAAAAATAAAGAGCATCAATTAAACTCAAACTTCAGGATAATGCAAAATTATTCATGTTTAAAAAAGCTTGATAATATACCTATATAATTTGCTGTAATCGACGCAGTGAGAGAGAAAGGTAACGTACATGACTACAAAAAAGAATTGCAGTAATTCAAAAACTTCTTGCAGCACCATACAGACGAAGCCATGCTGCTGATGATAATGATACATTCGCGTGAAAAATGAATCTAGGTCTTCGATGTGATTCCATCGTGCTTTGTTACCCTCCGGCACCACATGGATGATGACGCCCGATTCTTGAGGCGCCTCCTCGCGATCGTCTTCATCGTCTGCATCCTCCTCCTGCCCCTCATAAGGCTGTATGCGTTGATAACTACTATCCAATACCGTCGTCATCTGTAAACGCGATTTACATAGAAATATTATTTACAATTATATCTTATTTAAAGATTACATAAATTTATAAACATAAATTAATAAATTTTCAAATTTGCACAATAAAAAATTCTCATACTGAGAGAAAACGTATATTATAATTAAAAAATGCAAAAATAAAATCATCAAATCTTACCGTTTGCGCTCGTCGGTCAGGCTCTACACAGGTAATGACAGTTTCTCGTTTCATTCTTTCATGTCATAAAATTTATTTAGCTACCAGTTGATGGTTGCTTTACAAGCATCTAGAATGCAAATCGGTTACCTTAAAATAATGCTAACGTAACAAAGCAATTTTTGTGTACTATATATTTTATCTCATCCAAAAATATAATGTATTCAAAAGAAATATAAAAGGACAATTAAAGATATATAATAATCAAAATCTGAATCTTCACAAAAAATTCATTAATGCATTAAATATTAATATGCACGAAATAAGCATATAAATTTTCGTGAAATATTATAACTGCCCATTTATTGATTACAAGAGATTTTATATGCATCGTCACGTAAGCTCTCTCAAGTTTGAAAATATCTTTCGAGGGAACTGTTGCTCATTAAAAGCACGTCTAGCATAAAGGTGGTAACAAAGATAATGATAAGAACAATCAACTTGTGCACAAAGAAAGTAACTTTGTATCTTTTTGAACAATGCACTTTCCCCTCTTATTACGCACCTAAAACTAACAATTGCTATTCAACTAATGTCCCGAATGCATATCTTTTGAATAAATTTTCCTTTATCGCTTCTTTCGAAATTCCCTTTATTGCGCGCTTTATCACGAGATTAATTTTTCATCGATCAGCCGATTACTCATCAAATTATTTCACCTTGACCATCTCCCTAGCATTATATTAATATGTGACACACTTCTCCCCTTTCTTTCCCGAATACCAAAATTTCGAAATTATCCACTCAAGGAGAACGAGAATCTAAAACACCTGCAACGCGCAACCTGTGCCCCTCATGCGCGTGAAATTCGTACGTTATCTCGCGAGAGAAACAACAAAGCCTCGCGATGCTCCGAAATGCGACTCGGAAGGCAAGAGCGTGAATTGTCTGAATCCTAGAAAAACGCAAGGGAACAATGGTTCATTTTTTCCTCTTTCTCTTTCTTTTTTATAGGACTTCCGCGGTGGGTCAAGGGTCCTTTCCTTCCCGTTCCATTTGTTTTTTTTTTTTTTTGTTTCTTTTCGGAGAAAACTGTCTCGAGTTCCCGGAGCACGGGCAACTCGGTGCAGCACGTCGCACGTGCGGGCACGCTTTCCGATCGCCCCGTCCTCGCATTCGGCTGACCTTTATCCGACGAAAATAGCAGCGTGGCTCGCTGGTCGCGAGGGCGCGCGAAACGGGAAAGGGTGACGCGATGTTTTGGGGGGGCCACAGCTGATCTCCATAAACAAAGGCACATCCTGCGCCTCCGCGTACCTTCGTGCCCGCGGACTACGGAACTGCCACCCCGGCCGTCGTCGGCCGCGATCCGCGACGTATCCCTCAGGCTCCGCGCGCTCAGTCCCACCTGCGGGCTACGCGCGACTGCCCGCTCGCATATCGGCCGCCGTCCGCGCGATTATCCACTGGCGATTTAGACATCAGGACGTCGGAATTACACATCTGTCTCCTCGCGTTGCACCATCTTAGCTGAGCGCCACGGTCCCCGCCGTGGGAGACGATCCAGTCATCGGCCGGTGGCGACCACGGGGAAGTCGACGGACGTCGGCGTAAACGGGTCGCGACAATTATCGACGGTCGACGATAACGACGGAAACCGCGTACACTTCGAGCGGCACTAATTGCAGATAATGTAGATAGTTCGCGATAACATTTTGGCCTGCGTTCGCGTTGGACGTGCCGAAAGCGTCATTCTATTTTCTTTTTCTTTGATGTACATATAATGAGTAACAAACCCAATCAGCAGATAATGTTTTTTAAATGTTTTAAAAATATTTTATTAATAAAATTTTATTAATTGGTTGCATGATAGGAAAAGATAAATGACGCTTTCACCATGTGAGCGAACGCAGCCTTTACATCGTCGCATAAAAAGCAATACTAATTGTTTAGAACGTTCAACGAAAACAAGGAAGAGAAATCGCGCTTTATACATAAAATCCATGCGATTTATTATTTTAGACAGAAATGCATGATATCCTTCTTTAAATGTATGTAATCTTTACATGATATTTTTAAAGAAGGATAAAATACTGTCTTGTCGATCAGATTTCGCAAATGACATTTTATCAAGACGCCAATGCCGCGCAAAGTGCAACGGGTGCAGCACCGGCGCGTCGCAGCTGCACCTGCCGCGAGAAGTTGGCCGCGCATTTTCCGAACGCGCGTCTTCCTTCGCCATCTCCGACTCGCGCGATTCGCTCGTTACCGAATGTCGTAGTCTCGCGTCCCTCGTATTCGATGCGTTTTCTCGCGTTACTTCTCCAATCCGTAATACGCTAAAACACGCGCGCCGGTGACAGCGAAGCGATATGCGGAGCGTCACGCGAGACGTAGTGCGATTATACCGCGGCGATTACTGCGCGCGTCGCGTGCGCCCAAGGATGCCGTGCGAAACATGACGCGTTTCGAATTTCGGGGATCGTTGTACGCGTCGCGTCCGACAAACGTCGCCGGGAGTGCCGTACGGAATATCGCGCGATTAAATTTTGTCAATTATAATGCGCGTCGCGTGTGGTAATCTCGGGAGTGCCGTATAAAGTATCGCGCGATCGTGTTTCGGCGATTAGCTCGCGCGTAATCAACGGGCATAATTTTCACGAGTGACTTGCTAGTACGATCGTCGTAAAAGAACGATGAAGCGGGAGGAAGGAGGCCTGGGAGGTATCGGGCTACGGCGGGGCAACGTTGGGTAAACAATTAATTATTTAATTAATTATTTGTCATTTGTGAAATTGGCAAACGGATGAGTTAATTTGAATATATTTATATTTTACAGATCAATGTCATGGTCTGTAACTCCGCTGCTGCACATCGTATCGGTAACTATTCGTTTATTTTATGTGTTCATTTTGAAATAATAAAATTATTTTTATAAGAATTATATATGTGATGTATATAGAAAATGTATACAAGATATGAAATGTTAAAATAATTAAAAGTGGTTTTAGACAATTAGTAATATTGTATAAAATTTAGTATAAAATTAATATAAAAATTTTAATAATTGATGCAGAAGTAAAATTTTGATTTACTTTTATTGAATTGCTTATTATTTGAATACATTATATTTTGGGGGAAATATTTCCAAATAAACTATTTATTCATATTTTATTACACATACTTTATCATATTTATAATTTATAATTTATTTAAAAACTGAGAAATTTAAATCAGGTGCGTAAGAAAATTTTTAATAAATATATGTATTTTACAATTAGACAGACTCATTGCCTTGAAATAAATTGGTTGGAGGAGAAGGTGGGATAGTTTAATGCCATTATTTAATTTTATAATATTTATATTCATCCGCTGAAATTTATTGCGTGTGCATAGGATAGAATTCACATGGAATCATAAAATAATAAATTTGTTACAATCGATTTATTGCTATACTATCCAAATTTACTTTCAATTTATTTTTTGTTTATTTCGCTAACTCTCAGTAACCAAAAAAGTATTAATCTTGTGTTATATTTTTGGATAAGGTAAAATTAAAAGAAAATGTAACACAATTAACTTTGTTTAATTGCAATATTTACAGTGTATCTTGGAACATTGTAATTACAAAAGTACCCTTACGCATTGCACACGCAGTAATAATCCTAAAAATACGTCCTCGGAAGAGGATATTATTACATATATGTATAGTATATGTATATCTATGCACGTATCACGTTAGAGATAGTACTTCGATAACTTCGCAAGCGCTAATCATTAAATAAAACTCACCGAATTAAATATACGATAGTTACAATTATCGCAGCATAGAGACTTGAAAATACTTATTTATCTCGTTATTGCATTGGGTTATAATTATGATTGTTATTCGCGCGAAGATGATATATATCGTGCTTATAAATCGGTTTAAATCGTAGTAAATGCATTGATCGATAGTTTATGATAAGATCGTTGATCATATTATTAAGATAATCGTCTACGCATATCTACGCATAATTCATCGTTTACTTCACTTAAACATTATTACATAATTCTGATAAACAGTAAAAAGTAAAAATCCGTCAATCTTAATACAAAATTATAGTTCATATCAATATTTTTCAATCTTATTTTTATTAACAATGAATCTGCCGATGAGACAATTTAATATAGTTCAAATTGACAGGACATTCATAAATATTAAATTAATTTCATAAAGTGTTAATGTTGATTAGAAAGCACTATTTCATGTTTTACATATTTGCTATGTCGTATGACGGACGTTGCGCACGTTCAGAGGGCAATTAAAACAGTATTATTAAATTTAATCTTTTAAGAGAAGCTGCTCTCGTAAAAGACACTATATACACCTGTCGTCTTCGTCGTAACACGCGAGATGCCATTTCATCAATCAAAGAAAATTATGAGAAAAATATTAATTAGGGAGGGAATATTGAAAGATTTTGCTCCGAGATTAGCACCCGGTGTATCATTTAATTGAGCGAATGACAGGATGTCTAATTTATATTCTCCCGTCTTCGTGTCGATTAGTCGCAGGAATCGTCGTTCAGATCCTCGGGTGATGCTTGGTTTACGGGGTTCAGGTCGCCGTTGTCATTTTTTTTATTCTCAAGCGATCTGTCCTGGACGTCGCGCCGGTATCCTGCGTCGGGGTGCCAGGAGACCGCTCAGACCTCGCGTTTCCTCGTGCTTCGTGCTGGCCGCCGTGCTGGTCTCGGCGAAGGCCGCTTCGGTCGGGTCTGTCTCGCCGGATGTGGTCTCTTCCTCGGAGACGATCTCTTCCTGGCTCGATTGGACAGCTGGAGTCTCGGTTGCCTTGCGTCGCGGTAGCAGCGGCGATCGCCTGATCGCCGGCGGTAACGGCGATTTTGTCGTGGTCTTCGGTTGCACCTGCAGCCGATTACGGTTGCGCAGTTTGTTCAGAGGATTCGCTGTCGTGGCTCGTGCCGGTGGGTTGGTTTCTGCTGGTGCCTGAAAAACAGAGAAAACGATTAGTCGAATAATTTAGGCGAGAATTAACTATTAATTTAACATTCTATAAAAATTTGGTTGGAACATGAGAAACATAAATAACTGAATTTTGTTATTACTAGAATTTTTTGAAAAAGACTAACAATAAGTTAGAATCAAAGAGTATTAAAAAATAAATTTCTCAGATTTAATATTTAAAAAAATAAGTTGAGATACACAGTTTTTTGGAATTAGCATATTTATTATAATAAAGCTAACTTTATTCTTTACTATTTTTCTTCTTTCTCTCTCTCTCTCTCTCTCTCTCTCCCTCTTTCTCGGTTTCCATCTCTCAATCTTTCATTCTTATCAATGTTCAAGTATTCGTAATTCATGACCGCGAAGTTGTTAAATTGAAATTGAAAGGTGAAAAGCGATCGCGAGCCGTCTCTCGCAGTCGATGACATTTCGAAAGGCCATCCAGTGAAAGTAAAGTCCAAGAGAGAACTTTATCGAGTGACATCACGGTGTCCTCGTACCTAATCTTGCAAAGTATGCAATTACCTTGCGATATACATACACATACACGTACATTTGCGGCAGAATTTCAGATTTGACCTTACCTTTGGCATGCGGAATTGCTTGATCGAGAGAAAGAGATATCTGCATAATATAACTTGTTCAGTAATAGATACACTTGTTGAATAGTGTCGATATACATATATACATATATAATTTAATTTACTTAGCTAAGAAACAAAGACAACAAAGATATATGACATTTTTCTTTTAGTTTCTCCAGTTTTGTCTATAGATTTAAAAATGAATCTTTGTATAATTATGAACTTACAATTAGACTTATAATGTTTTATGAGAGAAATACTTATAATCATATTTTTCAAATAATAAAAACTTTAAATTTTAAGATATATTGAAAAAATATATTTTTACACGAAGAAAGAGAGAGAAAATATTAAAAATGCGAATGTGTAAAATTAAATATCAACCTCGTGAGTCTCTTCCTCGGTTCCTTCTCCGGCCGGCTCTTCAACGGATCCTTCGAGGACTTCTGGAGCGAGTGTCGTCGTGGTTGTCGCCTGTCCCGGTTTCTGTCTCAGGTTGACTCTGCTACCGGCCGGTCTGATGGCCGGTCTGATTGCAGGCGCGCCAGGTCTCGTGCGTACGGCGGACTTCGGGGTTGCGTTCTCCGGCGCGGTCTGGACGGTGACCTGGCCGGTTTCGGGATGCGTTGCACCCTCCTGAGGTTCCTCGCTTCCCGGCGCGTTTGTAGTCGGTCGTCCCCGTCTCCGATTGATGTTCAGTTTATTGAAGGTCGGCCGTGCAACTGCAGCCGTCGTTGCGCCGTTCGACGGCGCCGACGTTGTCGTGGAAACGGCGATTCTGCCGCTGGAAGGTGTGCGGAATCTACCGCGGCCAGCCGGCGGTTTCTCCGCGTTCGCCGAACTGGCGGTTTCTTTCTGCACGGTGTCCTCTTCGATCGGCTTGTGATTGCCACCCGGCCGGGGTCGCTTGAACCCACCACCGTTCGGGCCATTACTGCCGAAACGTGCGCGAGTCTTTTGGGTCGGTTCCACGGGCGCTTCGGTTGTGCTAATGCCACCATTGGTCTTGAACCTGACGGAAATCGAAGACG
Source organism: Tetramorium simillimum (assembly GCA_011636635.1). Lineage (NCBI taxonomy): Eukaryota > Metazoa > Arthropoda > Insecta > Hymenoptera > Formicidae > Tetramorium > Tetramorium simillimum. The sequence goes on along the minus strand of VBVQ01000898.1, from coordinate 21,995 downwards.
AAATTGTATAACTTTTATTATCAGAAGACTTATAAGAGAAAATTTTTTAAATAAAAAAGACGTCAAAAAGAACAGAAAATCAGAAAAGATTTATTCTAGTAAAAATGTACCGATTTCTTGAGATAGCTGGACCGCCAATTCCAGGTCGTCGGAATTTTCCTCTTCCCGGGGGAGCTTGAGTGGTGGTAGTCGGTGGTTCGGTCGTCGTTGTCGTTGTAGTCGTCGGTTCGGTCGTCGTGGTCGTCGTCGTCGTTGTCGTGCTAGGCGGCTCATTAACGGCCGTAGAGTCAGCAAGTTCCGCCGTTGTCGTTATGTCGGTTGTAATCTCGTCGTCGGGTAGCGTCGTGTTGTCTCCAGCCGTTTCGCCAGCTTCGCTGCTGGATGCGTCTATCAGATTGCTTTGCCCTTGTTGTAGGAAAGCATACAGATCCAGGGCAACCTTGTTCATAACCGACGGATTTTCCGTCGTTGGGTTATCTGTGGGATCAGCGGTGACGCTGGGATAAATCGGCGAAGCTTCCGTCTCGCTGGACTCTTGCGTCCTGTCCTCTAACGGTACGCGTTTGTTACCGGTTCTTTCCGATGCGGGATTTTCCTCGTCTTCGTCGTCTTCCTCGTTGAAACGTACCGGTTGACCTCTGCTCAATTCCACTCCGGTCTGAAAATTAATTTGTTCGTGTAATTTAATTTCTATTACAGAATATGAAAATAACAGTAACATAATAATATAAAAAAATAGTTACAACGAAATTATTGCTCTTGTAATAAAATATTTGCAAATCTAATTAGTCGAATTTAATTAGGCATTAAAATACAATTATTTAGTACATTTAATTAAATATTAAAATAAATTTAATTACGGAATACTATTTGATAGTTATTTCAAATTTAGATTAATTTTTCGCAGATTGTATTATATTTTAATTGTTTAAACGTTAATGTTTCTATTTCTGTCAATTTGATATACTTATGTCTGATTAATGATTGCTCTCTAGAATAGGATGCAATTCTGCACTAAGATTTTTTTTTAATAAAACAACTTATTTTTATATAATTAGGATAATTACTTCGGTTGATGCCGTAGTGCTCAGGCGTCTTCTCGGTGTGTCTTCGACGATTTCTTCGACGAGAGCTGGTTCTTGAACTCTCTGTGGTCTTCCACGGTTTCTAATCAAAGGTTTCTCGTCATGGTCCTCATTAGGAGTAACACCTAAGAATCTAACAGGTCCTTTCGGCAAGGTTTGTGGAAACTCGGGTCCCTCTTGATGAGTCCGGAAGCTGCTGGAATCAACCAGATCCAGACTCGGTCGCGGTCGGTTATTACGGGCTCGCGAAGGTTCCGTAGTGCCTGTATTGTGATTCGATCGCGATCTATTCACAACCAAATGTAATTAATTGTATTTTACATTGAAATATAATATTCTCGACGAGAAAAGTGTTGCATAGAGAAGATAGCTAAAGAGAAAATATAAATATATTCTTTTAAAAAGATGGTCAATATAGGGTATACGGGCATTTATATATTCTTGAGGTCATTGATTTCATTAAGTGTTATACGATTAATAAATACCTCGGTGGAAAGCGAGTGTTCGTGGGCAGTCTTTCTTCGGAAACATCTTCAGTTTCGACCAGTTGTCTACCTCTATTTCCATTTCTATTTGGTATAACCTCGTTGTTGCTAGGCTCCACGGTGCTCGATCTCTCCACGGTACTGTACTTGCTCCTGTTGTTCGTGGTGCTTGCTCTCCTGGGCGCCGACGTTGTTCTGGAAGGAATGTCGTAAGAATTCGTCACAGGCGAACCCGCCGTACCTGCTTTGTTTTCATCCTCCTCGTCGTAGTAATAATACACGTACTCGTATTCGTAATCCTTCCCGTTCGGTCCTTTCTTCACCTGTTAAATACGAGAAGAGGCAAGTTGCAATTTGATCGAAAATGTGATTTTTGAAAATAAAATTACATGTATGTTTATATTATTTGAGGAAAATCCTCTTCGTATGTATTTTATTCTACTAAATAAAATATAAGTATAAATATAATGTATAATTCACTAATTTTATAATGTACCTGAATACGGGAATTCGTACCAGCTGGTACCAAACTCACGTCACTCAGGTCTCCAAAATTCGCGTCCGAAAAACGCGAGTAGCTATCTTTGTTATCCTCGCGAATAATGTTTACGGGAACGAAATCAAAGAGGCTATCTTTGCTACGTGCTTCACGTGGAGTTGTCAGGATCGGTAACATAGTTGTTGGGTATTCCGCGCTAAAGATAATATTGCATTGTTATTAGAATAAAAAAGAATATAATCTTCTTATATTTGTAATAAATGTAAAAATTACTAGAGAGAGAGAGAGAGACATATTATTTTAAAGAAAACTGGATAAATAGTTTATGATTGACATCAATAAAAATTCAAAGAAACGTCAAAAATTAAGATAAAAGTGTCTAGTTTCAATTAATTATTTATCAATCATTGCGGATCGTCAAAAATTTATCTCATCGTGTTTCATTTGTGGAGATGTTTGCTATCGAGAGTGAGTTATATGAAAATATCTTACCTGACGTAGACTCCCGGAATAACTTCATCCTGTTCGGTCGGTCGTGGCCTTTTAGAGTCAATTTTCTTTATTCTGCCGTCCTGCAAAACCTTTCCAGTGTCGCTAAAATTTTCGAGCTCAACTCGTGCCTGTCTTTTAGCGTTGAGACTGTCTACGTCATCTTCCTCTGTCAAATCTAAACGTCTGGCAGGCTCAAGGGTAGCCGCTTTTTTCTCGGTATTCTCAAATTTCTGAGTAACTTTTTTAGTTTGTTTATTGTCTTTAAGTGCGACTTTCTTTTCGTCAATGTATTCGTCATCGTCGTCTAATGGTTTTGCTACGTTTTCGGGTAATTTGTGAGATGTTACAAACTCTGAAAATTCGTGAAAATTTATAGTATTTCGTTTAAACATTCTTAAAAAATCAATAAAGTGCAATAATTCTCGCTCGAATGTTATAAATTTGAGAGATGATATAAATAAAACAAGATAAAACAAAAACATTGTTCTTATTTTAATGTTAAATAAATTTATCTTGCATTTAATTGAACTTAGCACTTTAATTGAGCTGATACGCGGTTCCAAATTTTAAATTGATGTATGATATACCTTCAATTGCGAGAGCTCGCGGTGGCTGATATGTCGTTGCTGCGACATTTTTTCTAGTCAAACTGTCACCGGATATCTGCACGATATCCGATGGACTGTCAGCTAGCGTGCCCGCAATGATGCCGCATATTCTGCAAATTTCAATATAAAGGCGCATTAATAAATCGTTATTATTTTTAGATATCGTAAAGTACAAAGAAAGTTCGAACATTTGTGATGATTAATTTCTATGGTAGATCTATGTTATACAAGTTAATTTAAAGTTAGTAGTTAGTGTGTAGTTAATTTAAAGAGAATACGGAGGAAAGTTGTCGTATCTAAGTTTAATGACGCATCTTCAGCGAAAGTGATAAGGCGCGTGTCAGATGCAAGAAGGCGGAATGTGTATAGCTAATGCAAGACTTGATTGGTGGTGAAAGTTCACATCTGGTCGTCGAATCGCAAGCTGCATCCGACGCTCGTCCGGTTCTCTCGGTCACTCGATTCTTCACACCCGCGCGTTGCGCAAAATTAAAGTTCACCGATCAACGCAAAACTCGAATGTCATTCGCAAGAATTTTTAGCAAGAATATTTTAGCAACCTAAAGAATTTTGTACTTTAAACTGAAAAAAAGTAGTCTACTCTTACTTTATAAAAAATGTCACTTTGCTGAAGCAAGAGATAACTCGCTGCTAAAGCGAACAAAATTAATTTAATATTTGGAATAATTTTATTATTAATTTAATTTTTCTTCTCTTTTTTTTTAATAAGATCGTCTAGTGACGAGTCTCTGAAGTCTCTCTAGCATACGACCTCGTCCTCTTTTTTCCGAAGGTTGCCGAAATTGGTGATCACGGGACACATGATAGCTTTCACATTTATTGAACTTTTAATGCTATTAATATTCGCCTATTTCTGTTACATCACGTAACAGTAATAAAATTACGATATTTATAAAGTACTTTCTACATTTCTGGTAAACAAAATCTTTCTAAAAAGTCAGAAAGACAAGTTTTAAACGAGGATTGAAGAAAGAATAGCAAGATAATAAAATTCTTGAATTCATGGCGCTGAGTCTGCAAGGACGATCGGTTACGGTCAATTTCCTTCATGAACGAAGGAGAGCCGCTTTTGAAATTAACCCCGAGCTTTTTTCCCCTCGGTAAAATGTGGTTAGTAAGGGCATTGTGATCACAGAATTGTCATTTTAAGAGATGATTTCTCTGACGCAATGCTATATATGTATTTTTAGGATAACTTATGCATTTTAATATCACAGCGGTTTTGCATTGTCAGTTACAATTTGCTTCGCTATATTATTTTTACGTTTATGAAATACAAAACTTAATTTTCCTATTCAGTGAAACATGACGGCTGAAAAGACATTGAATAGACATTGATCGACATCGATTCATCATCTAATCGACGTCTATCAACGTCTATTCGACGTCTTTTCAATCATTTCTTACTGGATAATATATCACGATTTTTTATTATGCGTAATTGTCCTCTTTTCTATTAATTTTTTTTAATTAAAGAAAATTATCAATTTTTATCACGTCAACATAGTCGTATGATATATTCATTATTTCATAATTAGCTATATTTATGGAAGAGAAATAAGCCTACGACATTTACAACAGGAAACCGTTGTAAAATATGCACCGTTCCGTTTGAACGATCTTCCGGTACAGGAACAACTTACAACTACTAGAATACATTTACAAATAAAGTAGAACAAATTATAAGACACGTTCTTTCCCTCCTACGCGATCGAGTCAGATACAGGGTCGGTAAATGACTATTTTATTAGAATTTATAAGTCACGGCTTTTTGAAACTTTTGAGAACCTAGTTTCTCTGATTAAAAATTTTTTTCTGCAACAATTCACAATTTCAATTTTTTACTTCATTATGTAGTTTAAAAAAGATTACTAGCTAAATGATATAAATATTTATGTTTATGTATAAGGTATTCTACATCTAGCATTTATTTTGCTCCAAGAATTTTGAAATTTTGTGTCGCCAATTATATTTAATTATTTAATATTTAGTATTTAATTTTTAGTATTTTTAGATTATAGTTTATAATTCATTAATACATTACCACATTATAAGATTAGAATTTTTTAAATAATTAAATTGTTACATGCTTACATATATATTTTTTGCGTAATTGATAAAGAAATTGACAATCTACAAATTTAGAAAAAATTAAATTCTTACATACTTAGACAAGGAGAATATTTAAAATCTTGTTGCAAATTTAAAATAAAATGAGTAATTAAAGATTGTATTATTCGGTATGTTTATACAAAATTCCAAATCTTTTTGAGTATCCGATTTATCAATTTTTTGCGACACATAGTATAAATAAAAAATTTTAAGCTTGATAATTAAGGGATCAAAAGATCATTACGACGCATTCCATAACTCAATCTTAGACCGAAAATGGATGCTTAATGCAAGAATTTATCGCGAAACCGTATGGAGAAAGCGGTCTCGCTTACAAGCGTATCTGCATAAACATACTGCGTACGTAGGTATCTCCAGTGGCACGAGACAGTGGCATTACGTAAGTCACAATATTACGGCAAAAGCCTATTACCGACCCGTAAATGTTTTTTCGTGCCGCCTACGAAATATGGCTCTCTACGCATAAATTTGCTGAAAGTTAATAGGAGAAAAATGCAAAATTTTGATTATCTAGCATTTTTATTAATTTCTTTCTCATTTTTTCTTATCTAACATCATTAATTATAAAAGATAATGTATATCGTGTAAAAATATTTGTAACAATTTAATTTTTCCATTTTTAAACTATTTTTTAAATATTACAGCTTATTGCCAGTGAGAAACGGTTGGTCAAATCGATGTCGATATCGATTCGATGTCTTTTGCGTCGAAAAGGCATCACGTCGACGTCGATTCGATCATCATTTCTCACTGGGTTATAAATTTAATTAATCTCCCAGCACGTTTTAATTCTGTTTTTTTAAATTAATCCTATATGATGACTTTATTTAATATTAACTAAAAAAAAACACACAAGGGTAATAAAGATCTACATCTGACTTTATTTAATATTTTAATATCACGAATTTATTAACGAATTCGGTGTTAAATTTTTTTAGTAATATTGAAATATTTGTTGCCTTTTATTGCAGATAGTATCATAAAATCGAAAGTGAATAATGAGGCATTTAAAAATACAGTGATCTACTAATGTAAACTTTCTTTTGCATACAAGCAGTTCTGATGTTTAAAATTATAAATATTTATATACATATACGCAAGAGCATAATAATTTTGTTTGAAAAATTTCATTACATCTCCGTAATTTTATTTCTAAAATAAAATGTATTATATTGAATATAGATTATATTAAAAATATTTTATTCACATGCATTAGTATATTTCATAGGAAAATAACTCTCTTTAATAATGCAACATTATTATTAACTACACCATGAAATCAGAATATATCTAATGATCCGCTTCAGTAAAGCGTTGCAAATTCATATATTTGCGACGCTCTCACTAAACATGACAGTAATGCGAATTCAAAATGCACATGGTCGTCTGACCATTACTGGCTTGTTTTATTTCGCGATGAATCTCGTTTAGAAAATCTTAGGTAAATAAAATACTTTTAAAAATTTAAATAAATCAAATGCATATAGAACATATCAAATTTATTTTAATTACTTTTCATCGTATATTTTGTAAGAAGCATTAAAATAAATATAAATCTAAAAATATAAATATAAATTATAAAATATAAAAGTATATAATTAAATAAAAAATAAATAACCGGTAACTAGTTAATATAAAAAATGAATTTTTTTATTTATATTAATATATATATTTTTTCTCAAATATATTTTTATTTTACATATTTTAATGATTTATATATGATTGAACATCGCAAGTTATGATCCAATTGGATTAATTTCTTTCTTTGATCGACAGTTTGAAATTGAGGGCACGATTGGAAATTTCTCCCAAATAAATTATACATATATATTCGCCTGAATGAAACTATAAGTAATTGGCCTATCTAAGAGAGTGAGTCGTTGATTACGCGCACCTTTCGCTACGATAATTCTCATAATGCAGAAGCGTAATATCTCTTGTGCCCATGAAAAACCGCTTTCTTTCGTATCGATAATCATCTATTATCATTAACCATGATTTTATATGAGTCGCTTAAAATAAAAATTTTTTTCATTATTCCCATAAGTTACGGTAGAACTGACGTAGATTAATGTGAACCTTATAATGCTGCCTATATATTAGAATAATTTTCTTGATATATTAACATATCCTAATTACCGCTTGAATGATGGTTATAAAAAATATTGATTATAAAAAATCGGAATAAATTAGTAATTAAAATTGAAGGCTAAATAAACTTTATTCTATTGTTTGTTTTCTAAAGCGAAAATAGCATAATTTTTTTATCATGTTCAAAAGTACTATTATATAATAGAATTATAATACCAAGAAAAAAAATTAAATAAAAAAAAAGTGTATATGAAGTATTTGATGGTATATGTATAAGAAAATAACATATAAACAGGAACTAATTTAGAAATGCAGTGAATAGTGTGTTGATTACATCAAAGATACGCATGAAGTGTTGTCTGAAACTTAATTATCATTTTCAGTGAGTGTAGAAAGGAATTTTGATAGAGAAATTAAGATTCAAACAGACAAACTGTGTCGAATCTATAATTCTACATTATTATTCGTGGATAACTGGCATTCGGTAGACATGTTTTCATAACTTCCTGAATTTTTAATATATTAGAAACTTTTAATATTTAAATGTTTTTAATGATTAGAAAATTACAGAGAATTACGTCTCTGTTTTATATAACTGTTTTACTTTTGACTGTATTTTTTAATATAATTCAATCTATTATCAAAGACATTAAATTCTTTAAATTTTAATCAAAGAATTCTTGGATTGCTCACTTGAATTTACTCACTTTTTATTTCAAAAATCAAAAATAGATTTCCCCATATTTTATTGTTTCTTACACAGATTTACATTTGCATGTATAGAAAAAAACTTTATTATACGTGCAATGGTTTTATATTATTAAATCATTTTCTCATTTCTTAGAAAATGTGGCTTTGCCGTCTTTTCTATAAAGTAGTTAACTCAATTACGCTTAAATTTCTCACAACTAAGATTTGATTTCACAAAGATCTGATTCTCACACGCGCCCGTCACTGAGATTGCTCTCTCGGATAAAAGGAAGATGCGAAGGACTATTGTTGACTGATTTCTTGAGTACTCACAGGAGCACGCTTCTTAGCCACATGTCTGCACTATACACAGTTCTCTTCCTCGTCCTGCTCGCCTTTTCTCGCTTCGCTTCTATCGTTGTACGTGAACAGCTGCTTCAGATTAACGAAACTCTTCTCAATATCAGTATACCCGGCATATATCGGCACTCTCAAGAATATCTATATCTATATATATATATTCTTTGCAAATAGTATCAATATTCTATATACGTATATATATCGTCACCGGACACTCGCGATCATCTCTGTTTTCTTCTCGACCGATTGCGACCGGCACTCGTCTCCCAGCTGCGCGCAAAGGAATCTAGCCGTCGATATGTTCACTGGATGAGCCGATTTTCCAGGATGTAGCGTGTACGTGCGTTTCGGTCGACGTGACCTCCGTCCAGCTTCGTGACGCGACTTAACCGACGAGGCGCGAAACGAATGAACGAATGGCAAAAGCGAGCGCGCACCGATAGACGGAGAAAAAGAAAGATCAAGTGAGAGTGTGCATACGTTGTGCGTGAGACAGTGAGAGAGAGAGAGAAACAGAGAGAAGGGGAGAGGGAAAGAGGGAGGGAGAGAGAGAGAGAGAAAAAGAAAAGATAAAAAGTGGAAAAAGGGGCACTAAGTAAAAGTAAGAGGTAGCCGAAGGACGTGGTGAGGGTATGAGAACGGTGGCGAATGCAGGCCTCTACTTATACCGCCACCCACCACGGCCACCCGGAGTGCACCCCACCAGCCCGTGAAAAGTGGACACCACGTAGTCGAACTCGACTCGACTCGGCCTGATACACTCGATCTACACACCGGGGGCCACCGGAGACCCCGAGAGATCCCGGCTGCACGTTCGCCTGGCGGCGAATATATCTCAGCCCAGCCACCTGACTTCTCACGATGTCTGACCTGACTTCGCGAAGTACCGTTTGTACTAAGTGCGCTGAGAAGTTCGAGTCTCTTCGATATTGTCTCATGTTTGCATCGGGAATTGAAAGCTCTGTGCGATTTCGTCGACGAGCTAAGATTCTGTTTAAAAGCTAAGAATATACGAAAATAATATCTTATTTGAGAAAGTGATTAACAAGTTTCAGATACGCAATATTTGCCGGACTTTCGATGCTCGTTGATTGCTTCTCGCTGCTATTAAATGATTCTAAAATTTCTCCTCACAGTAGTAAAGTTAACACACTGCTGATGCAACTTCGCCCATCCGACAGAGACATCTTCGTCCCCTCTCTTTTCAAATCTCCTCTTATGAAGGAGTTTCCAGTTGCGCAGGAAAGAAGATCTCACGAAGATTTCGAGGAAGTCACGAGGATTGTCTCGATTAGCACGGATGCTTTCGTAATATGCAATTTCGCCTGAATCACGTCAAGAACATCGAAAAGGCGGTTCTTGCATTAGAAATGCGGAGCTGATCGCGGATCAAAGAGATCCTCCCAGAACGGTGACAAAATAAGAAAAGGAGCACGAGACCGTGAAATGTAGAGTCGCTCTTCGACAAGTTTGTCTTTTCCTCGCAGCGACCAGCGAAGCGCGATTCCGCTACGGATACCAAGAGCGAAACGTGCTTGAAAGGATCGATAATCTTTATTGGGGCCATTGCATAAGCCGCTGCAGCATCTTCACTTCCTCTTACACTCAACAAAGAGATGTCTCTTCTCGAGTTCCATCTTCACCGCGTTCAACTTTTATTGCCATTCCGAAAGTTGCAAACTTTTCGGTCAAGTGCTAATTTTTTTCTCGACATAAGAGTATTTTTTTTTGTATTTTTATAGTAATCTTTCTTACTTGATTATAAGAAATTAAAATTCTCTCTCTCTCTCTCTATCTTTCTCATATTGCAATTTAAAATAACTTACTCAAATATGTCACCCAACAAGTTTTAAAATTGAAAATACTATTTCAATTAAAACGGACGAAACGAATTTGAGAAACTCGGCAAATGTTGAGATTTGATCTGTTAAGATCATCATGTAATCGTCGGCGAGAAATCATGCAAAACTTTTCTAACAACAATTCGCAAAGATGGTGTGCGTCGATCGTCATCGTAGGTGTCAAGGCCCAGTGAAACCGACAGCGTATAAATTATCCAGCCTGGAGCGTCGCGCCGAGAACCAGAAGACAGCTACGGCGTTAAAGGTCTTTGCGTTTTCGTTGCGCAAGAAGAATGTCGATCCATTAGGACCAGGCCAGGCTATGATAATCCGCGAGCGAGTGTTGAAAATATCGAACGACCGTACTGACGGTTTGTGTTTTCGGGGGAAATTTTAATAGGACGACGTGTTTTAAGGGAAACGTGGTCATTAATATTCGAAATCTTCTAAACGCGAGGTATTCCCCGTGTCGTTAGAAGAGTTAGGAATCAAAATAGAGAGAGATTTTATTAGGTTTCTTAACACACACGTATACATGCGATTTTATGAACTTTTTTGTTCCTTATTATCATCAATTTGATATAATTTTATTTACACGCATTCCCACTGCAACAGTTATTCCGACTAACTATAAAAATTATTTTGTATCTTTATAAAGCGAAAAGAAATAAATTCAAAAGTACTAATTTGAAAGCAAAATTATAAAAGTGATTCGTGATAGTTTCGCAAGCCTCTTTTAAAAAAATCGAGTTTTCAAACACGTATATCTTTTCGCTTCTCAGATACGCGATAATTAACTAGATAGTGCAGTAAATCACGAATCATTGACCAGATTCTTCAGTCAAGTGTTTCAATAACTACTTATACTCGCAGATACGCGGACCAGAAACAGTGATTCTCCGTAGGCGTATGCATGCACATGTACAAGCAGCCGATACGTATATATGCGCGCTCGCGCGTCTGTGTGCATGTATCTACGAGACTTTCTCTCGGCAAGGAGAGCACCCGTGCGCGCCCCTCGAATAGGCAGGCACGTGAAACGCGAGAGAACAATGTCTTTTTTGCCGCGCTATTACACCGCGAATGGGGTGACATAACGCGGAGTTCAATTGTTGGAACAAGCTCTTCGCCACGTAGGCGAACGTAACATTCGAAATTGCATTGTGCACCAAATGGAACGGGTCGTCGCGCAGAAAGTTCGTAAAACAATATTCAAATCGCAAGATCTCGCCTATTCGTCCGGCAAGAGTAATGAAGCAACCGAGTGAGAGAGTAGGCGCCCGACTATGTAAAACATGATCGTTACTCCGCCGCCGTCGATATAGCCGCGGAATATACAATCTTCACCTCGGTCCTTTCGCAAGAGAGCTAACCGCAGTGTCTCGAAAACCCGCCTAAACTCACGGCTCATTTCCTATCTCGCTGCAAGCCACGTTTGCAATAAGAATACAATATCAGAATTATAACGAATCTTTCGAAACCCTGTCCGCAAGATGTATTTTTGTTGACCGGAGTGAGAGACATCAGAGCAAGAAACGAATTATAATTCCTGCAAACGTAATTAACGTAATAATAACTTGGCTGCCGCAGTTTGCTCCGATTGTTTCTGCCATTATTAAATAAAGTTTGTAATGGTTTACAAGTACATACAATCATTTCGATTTTATGACGATAAATAACAATTAGCATCAGTTTTAACTTTAATACATAATCTAAAAAAAGCCGAATTACTTTTTTTATTTAATTGATTAATCTTTACTTTTTTTTAGACTAGATGTTACATATATCTATATGTCATGAAACGTGCTAAATTTGAAATATTATTATTTAATTTACTACTTTGATACAGTTTCAATTTATGAATATAAAAGTTTAGATGCGGGATATGCTCTTTGAAGTACTTATATGATAATGAGGAAGATACTTGTAGCGTATATGATTTTCGTATAAGCATTGAATCAGCTCGGAGACAATTGCCATTCATCGCGGCGCGTGCGATATCCGCTGCAACGACGGACCTTCTATATGCTGTATGCGAGTCGAAGGCTAAATACGACCGGCCATTGACTGCTATGTGCGTGCACGTGAAAATCGTCGGTGTCCAGCGACCTTGTCGAATAATAATGATCCTTCGCTGACCGAGATCGCGTCGGGGCAAACGAATCGCGCTAACGAAGAAAAAAGCTGAGAAATTTCAGGGACGACCTTTCGAGTGAAATTTCCGTCTGTCGCTTGTCTCGTGGCTGTTTTATTGCCGATGTAAAATCGCGCCAAGTGTATGCTTGAATGTGTCCGTCAGCGCAAGTAGCAAAACACGTGGACGGACGGACAATTAATGCCAACGATAATTGATGTCGGGTTTTCTTAATTAAAAAGGAAATGGTCGAAACTTAAGCTTATAAATTGTTTTCGAAGTATTTATTTTTTCGTATTTATTATACTAATTAAAAAAAGAACAGCACGCACAATGCTAGAATAATCAATAATGTTTTTAATTTTGGCAACAAGATATAATCCTTATTTTTGAATTATTTTTCGCAAAAAGTTGCTTCGTAGGTTCTAAAAGGCATACGTAAACGACCCGATGCACTTTGCATCTCGATTCGCAAGAGTGACGTGCTATTTTCCTTTCTATCGATAGCGGGAGGGACTCCCGCAGGTAGCCAGAGCCGCTTTGAAACGGTTCTCGATCTCGATCGCGTGTCTCTTCGAGCCGAGGTCGTTGGTACACATACGTGCGTACTTTACAGAGTATACTTACAGGGATATATACACGTGCACACAGTATATTCGCGGGAAACGGGGAACCTTGACTGCACTTTCGCGGAACTCGCGCTGCATCCCAATCGACCTTTAAAGGACCAACCGACGTTTTCCCAGTACTTTCGAAAAGTAGTTATAGCTCGCGAGTTCGCATAATACCTGACTGGAATTCTCGACGCCACTGAGGATAAAGACATTTTTTGTATTTGCTCCGAGCCTTTGGAAACTCATAGTGATAAGTTTGTTCTCGATCTTGCGATTCTCTTTCTTATCTCCCGTCGCGTTTTGTTGTCAAACGTTTAAACGAAATAAACAATTCAATTATCCTCTGAAATGGATTCTTATCCACAGAAGAATCTCGGTCATAATATCGTAATTATAGGTACGCGAATGTCGAATGGATCACATGAAAGTACTTTCTCAGGAAGTAGGTGAAATTGTTTATCTCGTATTGGACCTAGAACAAAAAATCTAATTGTGGACGTGCACAGCTAAATAATAAATAATCTTTACGATATTATTGTACATATTGGGAGCATGTGAATCTTTTCAGTTTCTATTTTATTTTTCTGTAGGTAACTTGATATTGGAAAGTACTTTCAGTTCAAAGATTCCAATGGATACTGCCCTACTTTTGATAGATACTATTTATCTATATTTTCACTAAAAATCATTTAATGGCGAGAAATCTGTCACAGTTAAGATCAATACGTGCTGGATGTATGTCACAGGATATTAAAAAAATGTAGCTCTTCTTTTATAAATTGATGTGCTTATTATTAAAAAATGAAAGAAACCAATAGATGTCATTTTTTAAAATGAAATAATATGTTTTCTACAATAAAATTAGCAAGTAATGGGGCACTAAGGTTCTTTAATCTTATTTAGATTTCAAAGATTTTTCTAAGGCAGAATTCTAAAAGAAGCTTTTACTAAATTTTTTATTAAATTTACATTGAAAATTTCTGCAAAATGTAAATTATTATATTTTACGTTTCTTGTCTAAATCTACGATTCAATGCAGATTTCATTTACTTGGTGTACGTGCATATGCTTCATAATTTCGACGTGACTTGACGAACTTGCATGGGCGACCGTATGTTTTGATGACATTGATGTTTCCATTAATAGTACTTACTGTTTTTAACGTGATTGTTTTATTTAAGTATCTTATTATGCCACGAAGAAAGAAAAAATCTGTTTAATATTCATTAAACTTGAAATTGAAATGTACTTTGTTAATGCAGATTGTAATTATCCACTTTGATCTTCCGACACATCCTATTTTTGTATGCAATGTGAGGAAAGGTTTCTATTATTTTATATACAGATTAAAACAGTTCTAATAAAAATATTTAAGACTCCAACTTCGTTGTTATGTTGATCGGAGTTACGTTGATTTTGAGTATATTTATTAATTATTTAATTTAGATATACCTACAAAATATTCGGTAACTGAAATTTTAACAAGAAGTATTGGCATATTATTAAATCTCCAGTATATTATTACACATTGTACGCAAAATTATAATACAAGCGAGATATATGGCATTTAAAGGTTTCCAGTCACAAGTAGAAAGTATTTTAATCATATGCATTTTGTCGAGGAACATAGAATGTGATTAATTTATGTAAAAGTATCGCAGACGATGGCGACTCGCCAGACGTCAGCATTTTGAGTAGCCGCACGCTTTGCAGCTGGATATCAAACGAGACCGATTAAGTGTAAAAACATCACGACAAATGGCGTGTATCCAATAAGCGGCTGTTACTACCAATAAGGTATAGTGCGTGCCGTTTTCAGTTCGGATTCACTTTTACAAACTTCGCTTTCTCTGTGAGCTGGAATCCGCCTCGTAACTTCTATTTTCGAAACGTGTGTTCGAAACGAGATGTTCCATTCAAACGATTGATTTTTATTTTTATATATATTACAAGCATAACGTAGAAATACTAATAATTTATTAGTAATAAGAATTTGAAACAAATGAAACCATATTTTTACGTTTATTTCATTTTTTAGAATAAATACTTATTAATTTATTCATTGATTGTTGATTAATTGAGGATAACATTATTGTGTGTAAATTATCGTAGGATCTTGATCGTAGGACCACAGGAATGCTATTTGTAAAGCTTTCGCGAATGCTATACGTCGAGGTGAAATCCCGACATTACAAAATACATATCTTCTTGCATATCTAGAATCGAACACGACTAACTCATTCAATGTTAAGGACAGGAAAGAACCGGAATTTCTAACCTACGTATAAATATTAATGAAGACGCGAAGACAATGGCATCATTGGCAAAAATCGCGTGTACGATAGAACGGTCTATTACAAGTTTTATAGCCACCATGCATTTCTAATGGTTTGCACGCAGATATTTAAAAGCACGGAATAGAGAGTAAGATATAAAGAGTAAAAAGTCTCTCCAATCGCGAATAATGATTTCAATTTAAGATGAAATTAAGGGAAATTAAGATGTTTTTATAAGACAGATTTCTCTCTTAAACTTGTTTGTTTCATCCATTTCTCTGCATGGCTAAAATCCAAGGGCTTCGCCGCGCCGCGCCGCCGCGAATAAATCGCTAGCGAAGAGGTGCGGCATTCGCGAGTGATAATGAAGTGTTTTCGATTTGAGCAGAGACGAGACGTGATGATGAAATCCGTCGAGGCGCCCAAAGGAATTTCATGGAAAGTGCCTCCCACTCGTCCCTCTTTCTCTCTCTCTGTCGAGATCGACCGGTCCGGGCATTTTCTTTTCTTGTTTATCCCGATACTCTCTCGCTTGGCGTTAGTACGTGTCGACTAATATGCATACGCATCTCTCGGAAATAATCCTCGTGTTTTCCATTTGCAAACGCACATTTATCACGAGCTTACGAGAGACGTCCGTCGTCATCGGAATATACGTACGAAAGGACATATCCGCAATGTATTGTATTTTCCTTTTATAATTTACTTCTCTCGCACTCTTCTCTCTCTCTCTATCTTCGGAAGATCTATGTTGCGTTTCCTTATGTAATGACGGTGTACGTTATCCTCTCGTAAAAGAAATAACGGGATAGAACTGTGAGAGGAATATTATAACTGTTTTTTAACATTGTTTTAAGCAAGGTTGAAAGCAAAATGACATAATTATCGTTGTTATTTTGTTCTGTCATTCTTATCTTATTATAGTAAGATTATTCTTCACTTGTGTGTCTTATTTTTAATGTATTCAAGTAGAAAACGCGTTACATGTATCTCGTGAGATTAATAAACGTTAATTTTTTTTTTATTGAGGAAATAACTTTTTATGCGACTACTTTCTTTTCTGTTGTTTGATTAGATGGCTTTCATACGCATCTAATGCACGCTATCGTCGAAATGCATCCCGTCCAAGAATCGCTCGTAGAGAAAGATCTCGCGCGCGGCCGGGCATTCCGGTTTCGCAAAACCGGATATCAACTTGACCTACTTTGCACCGCGACGATCGCGAAGTTCTACATTTTGTTATTGCAACATTTTGTTGTAACAAACGCAGAGAATATCAACTTTGACAACTATCATCTAAGGATGAGCCAAACGAAAATCAAACTATGAATTATGGAAAATTGAGCGTGAAAATATTAACAAGTTCATTATAAATAATCCTCCCATTTTCTTTTCCTTTCTCGATTACTTCTGAGTTAATTAAAATTTAAAAGGATGCAAATTAAGATAAGAGAACCTTCTTCTACAGCTATTTTTAAATCGGAATGTCTTGCATGAGATTAAAATAATCGATAAATTAAATTATTTAAGGAACATGATAAGGATGAGGAAAGTGTATTAATAAAATTATGATACATCACGTGTAATAAAGATTCTTGTAGCTCTTATATTTAATATGGAAGCAGATTCTAAATAACGATATGGAATAACGTTACGTCCCGAGGCTTCATTTCTTTACTGGTGATAGTTCTGGGATACCTTGTATAGGTGACCTTAACATTGATATACACGACTTACACACACACGCGACACACGTGGCACCGCGTGTCGTGTGGGCGCCCAATATCAATCGCGGTGTGCCGGTGAAAACGTTATAATTATACTGTCACTCGTGTTTATGTATCGCTTTTTCTTATATCGATATGTTAATTCAATATCGCATCGTATTCGCCGAGAACGACATTGTATTTCGCGTATGATTCGCATTATGCAATTGAGCGTTTCGATATAAAAAGTTGCGCAAGCAGTTGGATAAAAAGCCGAATAGGCATAAAGCCTCGTAGGCGAACATACGGACTTATCGCTGCAGTCATCGTTAGGTAACCGGCCGGTTTAACAATTACAAATTCGTCACGGTGATTCATCCGATTCCTTCGAATAACTTCTCGCAATTTCTGCTTTCTCGCGCGATAACACGACGCCCGCGGTTTTTCCGGATTCAACGGAAAACGTATCCTACCTTGTAATCGAGCGAGAGTCTTTATTTTACTCCGCTATCGCCGCGCCGCGACGGTCCTCGTGCTGATCCTTCACGTTTAGCGCGCGTGGACGGATCCGATATCAGGGAAAGTGAATAAGGATCTCCTCTCTGCCCGAGAGAGAAAGTCCCTTCCTCTTCCTCCCATTACCTCTCTCCACGCGGTATTTCATTTTACCTTACCATTGGTCCCGCGTTATTATCGTTCATTGATTTCAGGATATAAACCGCTCGAATCGCAATCCAGCTCGCTACCGTCGTAAACGTCAACGACACTTGTCGCACTTTTTTCTTATTGACACGCGTTCAATCGAGACAGGAAAGCTGTTAGCAAACGAGACATCCTGTTCGCGATCCTAAAGATCGATACCAGCTGATTAATCGAACGGTCAGAAACACGTGACACGCGATTCTTCAATATGTGCGTACTCTTTGAGTATAAAAGAATTTATTTGGGAGAGAAGTACGGCTGTAAGTGGAATATAAGTACGGCTGTAAGTCACAAGATGTCCAAAAGTATATCTCATCCCTGTTAAAATATTTTTCTTATTAAAAATAAAAATACGCATAATTATAAATCTTTTTAAGAGAAAACGGAGGATGTAAAACGGAGGATATATAGAAGATATGAGAAATATAAAATCGTCACTTTTAGAAAATGTGAAAAGAAATTGTCTTATTTTATTTAGTATATAAGAGACATGAAATTTACGTGGAAGTCTCTTCTGCAAATTATTCTTTGTAAATCGTTCTTATTTACTTAGTCAGCTGGGATCGATGTATGTATGTGTTATATTAATCGGTATATTATTATACTTCATTTTACTTCCTGCATAGTTCGCTATCGCTAATATTTCTCACCGAGCGATAGATAATATCTCATTATTATATCATCCTGAGATAAATATATTCGCACATCGTCTTTATACAATGTCTTGTGTAATCCTTAGCCCCGCGAGAAATGATATATCAGGATATCTCTTTCCAACGCAACACTCTCCTTTATCCTCGCAAATGAAATGTAATTACGAGCTGCTATGGTGCGCGTGCAATCGACAAACACACTTATTCGTTGTTGGAGGATATGCACTGTTACAGTTTGTGCAATACCCTGAGTTATAATGCATGCCATATTTCCATAATCGTTTCCTTATGTTGCAATGACATTTTGTCGACAGTGAATGCAATTGCAGCTCGCTGAGATGCACGCGTTCAACATCATAGTCACGTTTGTCGCGAGACTGTTTCCTTACATTGATAATTACTATGCTCATTTTAGATTATACCTATTTTGAAAGAATACAGCGACAACAGAATTCAGAATAATTAAGCGGGAAAATTGACGCCTTCGGAATTAATTTGTATAAATTCCAACCTACTCCGAAAATTTATACATAAATGATAACATATTATAAAACGGACATCATATTTTTCTTAAAAATAATGCATTTTACGAAATATGCCGTAATCTATATATAGACGTGCAGACAGACGTGTAAAAAAATTATACATAGAAACATGATTACTCTCCTGCAATCTCTTCTACGACATTAAATCGAAAGGTCAGCATGGGACTTGTTGTATTGCCCACGGATATTTCTGTTTGCACTTAAAAGTCATATATTATGACCATCTCAGGCATTTAGTTATGTAATTGACTATAATATATGCAATGGAGTTGAATATCAATATATATTTATACATTCATTTCATCATTACAGCAGATAGAGATTCAGAAATACATAACAGATAACAAATTCTTACTTCATTTCCAGTAAATCTTAATTTCATAGAGTATTAACTCTCAAATCGCAGTCACACTTTAACATTAGAAATGAAGAAGTTGCCGACAGAGATACCGTGTAATCTTCGCCAAGGAGAAGACATTCTTAAATTCGCTAGAGAATCCGTAGACAAAGGAACAATCAGAGAATGGATAATGTTCAAAGATGAAGTCAGGTTTAACCTTTGCTATAATAACAGCGATAATAAATCGTGACGGTAAAGAGCCGCGCGTGCAGCTTGAGAAATCATAAAAAGCGACATATCAAAAATCTTCTCTCTTCGCTGCGCGCTAATTTTTGTCGTTTATTTGTTACTTTCCTTCCGCAATAATGATAACGGTTTCGCTGCGACTGAGGGAAGTGTCAACGGTTGTAATAACGACGGAGGCCGAGAGAAACGGGAAATTCCTGATGGAATGTCGTCGCGATCAAGGATGACCGGTGAACCGGGCGAGATCACTCCGGATTCACGATTAGAATCTTACGTAGGCGTTGTCGCGAAAGTATTTTCCACATACAGTCGCGGATGTGCATACGTATGTCTTCGTATTGTTGTCTTTCAAAGCATTCTTTCAATTGTTATATTTGTCGTAATGTTACCACTTGCTGTGATTGATCATATTATATATTTCTTTCCCTTGAGTTTAAAATCGATTTTCCGGAATTAAGACACGGATAAAAGAGTAAGACTTGTTGCTGCAAATATATTAATATATTTGCAAATACAATTTCAAATTTTCTTTTATGTTTTTCAGAAGGAATTTATTTTAAGTTTATCTGTATTTGATTTCGAATATCTTATAAGCAGTTCAATTAATATCAACAATTCTCTCAATTTTTCTTCTCTACGGTTTGCAAATGTCGGTTTTTTAACTATATTTTTTGCAAGTTTTTTTCAAGTAGAAACGTCTTATTCTACCTATGACATTTCCTTTTCTTCTCCGACTTCTAAGAATAGCATCGAATCTCCTGTACACAAGTCACCGACGTGCTTTCGTTTTTTTCCTCTTCTTCTCACCTTCCCTTTCGTCGTTCGTGGCCAAAATGTGGTATCCCGGTGTCAGGACGCAGCTCGGATGTTCTTTGTGAGTGAAATGTTCCTCGTAAAGGCCTCAAGGCCGACCAGATGCCACCTCCTCTCATTTTCCTGCCTGTCATATACTTCTGCTCTTACGATCCCCGTCGCGACCACCTTTCTCTCTCTCCCTCGTTTCTTTTCGTTTTCTAGCATTTTATCCGTAATCTCTCTGTGGATACTTCGGCGGTTCGCGGTTCCTCTTGTCTCTGCTGCTGATCTGCAATCGACCCCAAGGCTGCACAGGACAGCCGAAACCACAAGCCCCTCAATAAACCCCACCCGATAAAATTGAGTTCACGATGAACTTTAAAGTTCACCGCTCTCGTGCTCACGAACATATTACAATCGCTTTAGGTCATGTATAAACGCCAACGTTTCGATTCGTTTCGTTTTGGGCCAGTCGCAGATTTGTATCGCAACCTGCCGATCGCGGTTTCCAGCATTTAGATTCTTTGTGCCGAAAACCCGTTATTGTCAATGTGTTGTAAGAGTCAATATGTGTTAAAACGTGCAATATTTAACGATGATGAATATTAGCTTGTACTCTCTCACTTCAAACATTTGTTATGAATAATACATTATTTGCGTTGTCATTACTGTCATAAACGCTTAATTAGGATATGTTTTATTCTTGGTTATTCTGTAATGAGAATTGATTTGTTTAAGCACTTTACTTTTTAAAGCTTGCATCGCGCGCTTTGTTTTATTCGTACCGTTTGAGATTACATTTCTGTATATCGTAAGTTTGGGCGTGCAAGAGACATTTCGATGGGGGTGAAAGGCATTAAACGAGCGTTGTGAAGAGGTCGTGATTGGATTATTTATTGGCAATAAAGTGGGTCGGTCGCACCAAACTTTCGGAGTTTCGGGAGTGGTAATGCGGCACTTCTCGTGCCACACTCGCATAATATAAGAATGCGGGAGTGCACGCCCCAAACGCCTCCAACATTCCGAAGTTCGTCGTAGGACGTTTTCTCCCGCGTGCACATTCCGCGAGGATGCGTGTGCATTATTTTTACACGACTTGAGCATTTGCGAACTGTGACGGGACAATAATGGAGAACGTTAGGCGTACAGCGCCGATCGAATGAGTCAGGAATTGAATACGTTTGCTACCAGAACGCCTAAATCTCAAAAAATTGTTTAAATCGCGTATTTAAATCTATTTTCTAAATTCCAAAAAGATAAAATAATGCGAGAAGCGTATAACAAATAATAAAAATGCGTAATTAAAAATAATAAATTTTCATGTGTTACAAATTTTTTTGTTTTAATTATTAATTACATATTTGTCTATATAACGTAAATATCTCAAAAAGCGAGAGAAATCTTTTAGTCTTGTCCGGTAAAAATAAAATTTCATACGCGTACAAATAGAATGTTGTTTGTGATTCTGTCATACACAATTAAGATTTTACAGTTGACTGATGATGTAATCTGACAATGTTCATTTTTCTTTAATTACATTTCATCTTTGTTCTAAAGAACAATGAGTTATTGTATTTTTTTCGTGAGATTATTAAAGTATATCTCGTAATAAAACAAGTTTGACAGCACATCTATACTAATTGGAAAGATATGTAAGAAATAATTGGTGATAGTTAATT
>VBVQ01000897.1:14151-44305 GCA_011636635.1 Tetramorium simillimum | reverse complement strand
AGGCAGAAAAGAGGAAGGGGGGGGGGCGAGAGATACAGCGATTGCCTCGGTGGAATAATATTGAAAAATCCAACAGCTGACCTCGCTTATCTTGCATTCTCTTCAAGTTTTACCGCTCGATAATGCCCATCATCGCTTATAATGAAGTAGTAAAAGTACTATCGGGCATTCAATCGCTGTCTAATTTTATTGTGATGGAGGGTGACATATTATCTGCGGAATGGCAACGAAAATACTTTCCATTTGATTAATAATACGCAAATACTTAATAATAACTATACCTGCAGTATTAAAATGTCTCTATTTAAATATGGTCGGCGTCTTTCCCAATTATTTCTTCGATCTTATTCCTTAAGATCTTTTTAATTGATGTCTCTAATTATGAACTAAACTACGAACGATTTTTCCTTTAATTTTTCCATTGTGTTCTTATTGGGAGACGTTAGATAAAAGGTGAGATTCACGGACACGATATCTCCTTTCCTAAAGCTGTAATCTCGGGATTACTGGCCTTTAATTAATCGAGATAATTAGCTATGAGTGCGCACTTCGGATCGTTTGAGATACACGCGTTATGTGGGTCGGCGGGTTGGTTTTCGGTAGACTTTCCATCACGGTTTCCAACCGCATTGCGTGTACGGGTAATTATGGCTGTAACACTGTAACAATCCAGGCCATGGTGGTATTTTATTTAGTTACACGGACACGGGTGCACGGTTCACTGGCGTACAAACATAGCTATAGAAATCAGTGCGTGGGATAGTCTCACCGTTGATTCTGGAGATCATGAAATCGAGATATTGTTTCCGTCCGCTGAGAGCCGAGAGACCCCTAAATAAGCGGGGACATTCCGCGGTTATATAGCTTCCAATTTTCACTTATCTGACGTAAACCACAAGTACGATCCATCCGCACGCGAGAAAAAAAGGAAGTTAAAATCAATTCAGCCATGCAGCTGAAAAGATTGCAGTTGAAGGATCTCGGTTCTTTTCAAGCGTCAAACGTTTCTCGTGCGAGGAAATATATTCGATAAATACTTGTCACTTGAAAAATGCAGAAAACAATTTAGAGAAATACTCGACTCGCGTTATTATATTCGAGAAGATAATCTTTGCACACTGTAAACTCCTATCGATTGCCACTGCTGCTACTCAATAACTCGGTTAATTTCACTAAAACAATGAGATAAAATTAGCAATATATTGTGAGTAAGCCTTACTCAATATATGTTGTTAATTTATCTAATTTAACTTCCATGTTAGTCAAAATTTTACCTTCCTTTCAGTCAAAATTAATAAAATATTGAGTAGGAACGGTGGCGACCTATGGAATAGTTAAAAATGACTCAAATTGAGTATAATTTGACACTACGAGTTTAACAATGCATGTGTCGCCAATTTCGAGATCAACCTTCTCGTTTTCAACCGCTTACTCCTTAAACACCGTGACCGCGGGATTCAGGCTCGCGATGCGAATTCGCGATCGTCGTAAGAGCGATCACGCGACCGGCGATTTTTCCAGGTATCGCGCGCGAGGTACAGGCACATATACATCCGGCGAGATATTAGACGTCACTTTCCGCCTGCTTTCGACATGCTTAGCTGCGCGCAATAGGCACATGCGGCAGGCCCGTTTTTCCGAGCGTATCATCGCCGGCCTTTTACGAATATATCGCCGCGCGACCATATCCGCACTTTCCTTCTCGTACTATGTATTAAACGGCGATCCAGTTGCGCGCGCGCGCGCAAACGCCGGCAAAGAGCCGCGGCGGGCACGACAAGAGCGGCGTTTAATGGTGAATTCATACCGCGAAAACGCACGGTCGTCGCTCGATACAACTGTTGCAGAAACGGGATATGCAAATGAACAGTTAACCGGGCCCCGCGAGAGGTGGTTATCGGTCGCCGCAAAAATCACCGTATTACGTAAATTGAAAAGGACGTAGGGGTACCGCCGCGACACAGTTCTGTCGCCGCTGCGCCGCGCTGATATGAGAGACGCAATTACCCCGACATTGGGTAACATTCGCGCACTCGGAGCGCGTTCGCACCGAGGAGATCCCGTTGCGACACCGTCGCAGGGAGATTGATTTACAAAATTTTTCAATAAAAAATTACAAAGTCGACGTAAATGGAGTCGTGAATCACGAGAATCCCTCAGTTTCAGAGACGTTCGAATTAATTGCAGAATAAATTTCTACATAGCGACACACCGGCGTATTCTTTCCGGAGATGTTCTTTATGAACGGCGTTAGCCAAGTCCGCGTTGTCTCGCATCCGTAATCACGCGTGGGTTAAATCATTCCATGCACGATCGTGAGACCAAGGCAAGGACTACCCGACGTGCAGCGGGAACTACGTCCATTGTCATTGCAGTCGTCGACGCAATCCTGCCTGCAAACCCGCGGGCTCTCTTTCTCCTTTCATATGCGGGTACGTTAAATACTGCTTATGCGGGAACGTCTCATCGGGGAACGTCGCCCCGTTGCAGTGACACGAAGACCCAGGTGAACTTAAACCCGCGACTTCGACCACCGACGAGAGGCTGTGCCACATTCAGAAATAAATCCTCCATCGGCTCACCAACTCGTAAATTCCTTACTAGAATTGTACACACACGATTTTCTTATCATATTTACTTCCTTCATGTTTCTATGGTCTTGTTCTCGTATTAAATTACATTACATTCTCGCTATGTGAATTTGTAACAGATATCCAGTCAAGCTTTTTATACATTGAGAAATTTAGAAATTTAGAAATTTAGAATCTTCCTGTTTTTCTATATTTGAGTTTCACTACATTTTAATAAATATATATTTATTGTATTTTATACTATTTCATAAATATATATTTATTATACTTTGAGTATTCAGTGGCAGAAATGGATGGCAAGGCATTTGGCGAGTCCTCGAAAATTAAAAATAAAAATAACACTTAAGTATAATCTGCCATCGCGCGTGTTTGTGCGGAAAAAAGAATCTGCTGCTGCTTGTTGGGCCTCACGAACGTATAATACAGATACCGTTATTTCTTGTCAGTTAAAAATGTCAGGTGTTTGCAAACGTATAATGGAGTTTCATAGCGACGATCCGTTGATCCGTTGATGACTTCACCGACGAACACGTGTTACATCGCACTCGCTATTACGTACGGCACCGCGGAAGATATCACAGCTATTTTTGCGGGCGCGAATTAATCCAACGCGCATACGGCGTCGTATGACACAACATTCTGATTCTCGATCAATCCGACACTTGTCTAGCAGTAAAACTACGCGCGACTCACATCCGCGAGCGAGAGATTCCAGTAGTTGTTCGCACTTTGAAAGGGGAAAATTAACGAACTAAAATTTATGAACTTTAAACGGTGCAGGCGTCTTCCTATTCATTCTTCCATAGAATAATCGATTTCCTCTTTACGAAGAATCTTATAATTCCCGTGAAACAACGCGCTGGCGATCTGCGCTCTGCGAGAACAGTCTCCTTTTTTTCTCGATAAAATATGGTGTGCGATTTCAATCTCGTTGGTTCTCACGGGGAACGCAGCATGAACATTCTTGTATCTGAGCCAGCTCAGTTTTAAGGGACTCGCTGATGAGTCACTTCTAACGGGAGATTCCGGGATGAGGGGAAAATAAGAAAAAAAAATTGTCATTCCATCAGCATCTGCGGTAGCTGGAAATGCGCCTCGTGCATCATCCGGAATGTGATTCTAAGCCGCTCGCGCTAAAATGGATTATGTAATTCTGCGCATTCCACTCGGGCGACGCAAATGTAACATCTGCGCTGACGGGATATTAAATCGTCATAAGTGCCAACAAATCGCACCTGTTACAAGAGTATTGTACAAGAGAGTATTCTACAAGCCGACTATAGTGCACTTGACTCGACTAGTGGATAGTTTAGCGTGTGTCTTTACGACCGGAAGAATCTTTGTGAAGTTTGTCTAAGACGAAGAAATCTTAGAGGTTTTCATTCCTTGGTACAAGCGTTTTCATAATATTATAATAATATACAATTTTGAGAAACTAAATCTAATTTAAAAAAATTTTATTAAATAATTCGTGGCCAGCTTATTTACGTGGCGGCAATTTTTGCAGCCTTCAATCCTGACGATTTAACAAATGTACTCGATGTGTATTCGCCGGACACCCGATACGTTTTCGCACTCGCGTGGAACTCGGAAACGTGAACGCATACCGCAAACTGACACGTGAAGACGAATTAAAACCTGTTGCCGCGCCGAAGCGATGAGGCAGATGGTTTATGCGTTTCTTGCCGCCGCGTTTCGCAAGCAGTTTGAAATAATCGATTTATGTATATCGCGGCCGACAGCAAGGTCGGTCCCCTCCCCGCAGGCAGGAAGAGATGCGTCTGATTAATTTAATCATCCTTCGAATCCGGAGCACATCCGCAAAATCCATGTAAGGTATCTTCGAGTTACAAGTTCGCTCCGAAATTCATTAGCGCGATGCGTAAAGCGCGATGGGACTTGCTCTCCGGTGAATAATGGAGATCGTTAATTCACGGCGTCTGAGATTAACGACGCTGATCCTTTTACTTGGAAGTAATCTCGCGCTCTTTTTGCACTCGTAAAAGAAGATTACGAACTCGATACGTCGTTTCTACTTTCTACCGTCGCGTCGCTACTCCAGAAGTTTTATCGAAGCGCAATCACACGCAGACACGGAAATGTGTGTACTAATCTCGCATCTAGTCTCTAACGAAGATTTTATCGCGGTAACTGAAATTGCAGGGTAGAAACTTTCGATTATTCTGTCATAAATGTGTTTTATCCCCGTACTTTTTCCGAGGTGTACGTTGTCCGAACATTCGGTTCTTTTTTCGAAAGTACGTGAAAAGCCATTAAAAGCACTGCCGTGCGGCAATGGCAGTGAAACAGGTGTGCTTTTAGGTTGCGAGCACCACCGTTAAATGGGATGCTGCATTCCCTTCCTCCGAGGCATACGTGTCCCCGCGCGAATGATATTTATCCCCGTACGCGAGCACCTTCCCGGCGCTGCGACGCGAGCGTGTCTCTCCTCTGATAACGGTGACGAGTCCCTGACAGCTATTCGGTAGAACATGAGTCCGCACCGCAACGCGGAACGCGGAAAGTTACAAATGTAATTAGACGGCGATTGAACGGTAATTGCGGTTAAACGTGAGATTAAAACGGATCTTATCTAACATGCGTTGAAATTTTATTGAGGCAAAAAATAAAAAAAAAAGTAATACGATAACAAATTTGTATGAGGCTTCTGAAATAGAACGGAGCAAGATAAAAGATAAAACACATATAATAAAGTCAATTAACGAAGTACTTGCTGTAATGAGAAATAGAATAAAGATCTGCTATAATTGTTTAAAAATGAGATGTTTCAAGTAAAATTAAGTCAATCTATCTCCGGTGTGCTTTACGTAAAATCAGAAGTTATTTATAATGCGATATGAAAAAAATTCTCCACGTTGCGCGACTCCGAGATACGACAGATTGAAAAAAAAAATTACGAGACCTTGTACACAGAGAAAGTCCATGATGTAACGACATCTAACAAGCTATCGCCTACGCGGGCGTCGGTGTGAGAGATTATGCAAGAAAACGAGCGAATATTTAGATCCGCGGCTCGTAAAGGCAAGCGATCCAGAATGCCGGTTAAGAGGAAGGTGAAATACGGAAACCAGTCAGTTATCGATTTCCCGGTCATTTGCAGCCTGCTCTGATAGCCTGCAACTAGCTGACATTTCGACGCGGCGCTTTTCATAATTGCGTCATTAAACGTACTGTTACACTCCGCAATGTTGCCGCGGGCGGTAATTTCCGGCATACGTGCTGATTACTATCTCTATCGAGGTTTTTGTCGTGAGCCGTCAGCAAGAAGCAAGGCTTGAATGGGCGTTTCGCCCATGCAAAAAGCGACAATCTTAAACCTGACGTTTTAACGACGTCTTATCTCGAATCGCTACGTGATATTTAGCGAGCTAATAATTCTAGAGACGTAATTCGCAAATTTGCCGGGTAGTACTTTAATGGTCGTGATACAAAGAGGTAGGAAATTATCTAAATATACAGAAAGATACGTGAAAGTCCATATAGATATTTATAGACGCTTAACGATGCTGGCAGACGAGTATGCATCGCGACTGTACGGCGCGTACCAGCGGCGAGATACATTCCCCGCAGTCTGCAGTTCCGTTCTTTATGGACGATCGAGCACGGGCAAGAACAATTTGCTCCATCGCGATAAAATTCGACGAGGCCATCCCGCTTTGTTCGCCGGCGGGAACTGCGGGATACTACCTGCAGTTTTCTGCCAGCGAGAAGAATCCGAAGGATCGGTACAACGCATCGCGCGATTTATTCGAGACGGAGTCGAATCCAAGGAAAGAAATAATACAATGCGCATTGTCACATTCTAATTTAACAAAAAAAAAAAAAATGAATGATCGCGTATTCTCGGATATTATGTCAAAAATTACACTGAGAAAAAAATATAGTTACTTTTGGCCTCAATTTTATATTTCTAACGATTTTGTTTAATTATTATGCAATTATTATGCAATGTGTGTACTTTGTTTAATCAGTGTGGAATATGGCATAATAGTGAAGAAACCGCATTATTTCGTTTAATTATTATGCAATTACTAATATTTCTAATGATAAATATGAATAACTTAATTATATGCATCATTATGTTAACCATAATTAACGTTAGAAATATTATAAAATTGTGGTTGAGGCCAAAAGTAATTATATTTTTTTCTCAGTGTAGAAAAGTAAAATCTGATTATTCAAATGATTGAAGACTTCAATCCTTCATCTGTTGCGATCTTGTATCAAAGAGGTTTTTTCATTTAATATCATATTTATATTCGGCGATAAAGGGCTTCTCTCTTGCATCTTGATTTTCTCGTCGCTATAAATATTATAGGTATAAATTCGTCATGAAACCATGTTGACGGACGCGGCTGTATCCGGTTACGGGATACATCGCTGAGAACCACGCGGTATTCCGTATAATCGGCGCGCCTTTGAAATTGCTCGGCGCTTGCTTGCGAATCAAATCGTCGGCCGTGGGCATGTAGCCTTTTACAGGATTTTCCAGGACGAGCGGATCCGAGCAGATACACGGCGGGATACACGCGAAAGAAATTCCTTCTTGTACGCGGGGAGGCTTTAATAACAGCCTCCCGACATGTTGCGCAATAAATCTGATCCCGCGCGGACATCTTTACAGGGTGGCGGTAACGATAAATTCATATTGATCGTCAGAGAGTATTTCGTGCGAGGAAAGGGTTCGCGAAAGTTTCTTCATAAAGCTTCCGCCGTAATTTATTTTGCTCGCCGAACAAACATCCGCCGGATGCTTTATCTTTCGGAGAAGAATATAAAAATTTCCAAGAATATCTTTAATCTTCCCTCCCCTTCCCTCGTTTTATAATATTTTCATGTTCATCGAAATTATATTGAGATTTTGTTCTAAAATAAAATATATATTCTTCCATATACAAATTGTAAAATGATGGCTTCGATGGTTAATCGATTCGATCCAATCGAAACTGAAACTAATAAGAGAGAGAGAGTATTTCTTTCCCTTACTTTCCCCCTCGGTGGCGTTAAAGCGTTGTTCAATTAAAATAAAAGGAGAGACGTTACGTTATCTCGGATTAATTCGCGGAAATTTAACCGGCCACATCTGCAATCTCTGTGCAGCCACCGGAAAATATGGGCTCGGAAGCATGGGAGCTGGAGAGGAGATACTCGGTGCCGGGAGCTCTGGACACCAGGGGGCTGGAGCCGCCGGCCAGCGAGGATCTGCACGCATGGTCGATTTACAGGTGAACACTTGTACTTGAAGTGCAAGCGTGTAATCCGCGTATCCCCGCACCGAACGCTGTCCAATCCACCGAAGGCGGAACGCTAAAGCGAATGCTGCGTCATCTTTTTTGCCGCTCGCCACGTGAAAGGAATTGCCGGTCTCGGACTTGTTGATTTATAATATACTGTGTACTTTCATGCATTATATATCAACGGTATCATTATTATTATCGTTAAAAATTATTAAATGCTAAAATATTATTATCAAGTATGCATGACTACGGCACGTAATAATTAACGGAGGATATTAATACTTCAGATTCCTATTGCCGTTCTTCTCAGCTTTCCCCTTTCGAATAGTCCGCGATCGAGATTTAGAGGAATGCGAGCAGCTTTGCGTACTCGCGTACACGTGATATAAAAAATTCATTTTAATCATCTAATTAACTCTCTCTCTCATCTAATTAACTAAAAACATCTTGCTGTATACAAAGAATGGATATTAGAAGCACGGTGGAATGTCGACGCGCGCATGGTATATACGCATTTTCCGCGATTCCGCAGGCAAAACCTCAACTCCGACTTTACGGACTCCGCGCTCGGCTCCGCCGAGAAGTCGCCGCTGCCGTACGGGAACTTCCAGCTGCGCGACTCCACGGTGCAGAGCATACTGCGGCATCCGCGGTACGGGCCCAAGAGCCCGCTGGCCAACAATTCTTACACGTACTTGAAGTTCGGCCTGCCGCGCGTCCTGCCGCCCAGCTCGCGGAATCGCGACGGTTCCAGTGGCTACGATTCCAGCGAGGAAGGACGGCGCGTATCGCACGCAGGTACGAGCGGTGATATCTAAAGTAATCCTCGGTTCTGGCCGCACTTCTCGATTAATTACTATTCCATCACACTCCTCCCCATCAATTTCTCATTGAAAAAGATCTGCATATTTTTAGATAAGTGATTAAGTTGTTTTAAAAATTTTCTATGCTATTACTTCACAATTTATCATTTAATTTGGATCGGTGGATAAAATTAAAGATCGTCATTGACGCGTGTTTCGTAGCGATATGTTACAAGTTTTACTTTCGATGTACAGGTGCTCCGGTACACACGACCTCGATTATGCGTTCAGCTAGAAGCGATCCGGATTTCAGGCATGTCCACGCTGTCCCGAGGGAGCCGGCGCATTCTCAGTTAACCGTCGCGAGGGAGCATCCGAGGCTGAGGAGCGCCAGCGAGGCTAATCTCTTGCAGAGCGCGATCAGGACCAATCGGCGACACAGCATCGCGCCGATCGATCCTGGTTACATAGCGCACGGTAAAGGAAAAAAAAAACATGTTTAACATTCATTTATGTTAATATTACCGAAAATCATACACTTTCTTGTTGAAAATTAATGGCAAGAGAGAATTTTTTCTCCATTACAAACTCGCGGAATTTTAAATCGATGATGATTTTACGAGAGACCATCGTCGAGGAATCTTTCGATTCCCTCGGCTTTCTAAATTTTTGAATTTTAAATTCGAAATATCATAGTGACACACATTTGTTTCTGCAGGACACGGTATCTTGGGGCCGGAAGGTTACGCGCTGCCAATGAGACCCATGCCGTGTCTGCAGCATCCTCACCTGCAGCTGCGGGGCGTGGAGGCTGCAGGCTCCGACGGTCTGCCGCTTCTTCGTGGTATCACCCTCGAGGCCGGCGCCGCCGAGGTGCTGGCTATTATGGCGACTACCGAGAAGGAAGGCACGCAGATCGTCGAGACGATCGCGGGCAGAAGACGCATAAAAAGAGGCGATATTCTGCTCAATGGAAGATCCGTATCGGCACGCAGCCTCAGGTACTTACTGATTTTGCTGCACGCATAGGCTTTCTTGTAACGTGGCAGTGAACCATTAAATGTGTTACACGATGTTTGGCACGCATATCTTGTGAAACGCGTTTCTTTGTTATCTTCCTTATCGTCCTCGTAAAATATATTTCTAAAATAGATACGAAAAAACGAAAATTTTTTAACAAAAAAGTTCAGGTCAATTTCTTGCTGTCAAACGATATTCAGAAATGCTCTGAAATTGCTCTAGAAATTATATACAAGACATTTATAAAAAAATATATAAAAACGGTTAAATGAGATAAATATGAGGATAATTAGATCTATGACCAGTTTCATTAATACGAATCAGCTTCAATTTAGTTTAGATTTTTCGTTTTTTTCTAGACCGTAGCGTCGGCTATGATCCAAACAGAAAAGGAAGATTTAATTAACTACGTCTAACGGTAATCAGCATTAGCGAAACAGGCTGTAACTAGCGAATGCATTAGCATACAAATTTTCGAGTAGAGTTGAATAATAAGGTGAATAACGAGCGATGCTCATTATTCAATTATCGCTTCAATTGCCGACTTAATTATTGCTTCATACTTAATCTTGGACTGTAACTTTTCTCCGTGCTATACTCGAACAATCTTTAGTTACATCATACATTTTAGAAGATGTTGCATGCATAAAAAGATATCAGGTAATTTTCATTGCGATCATAAATTATACGAGAGTAATAAGTACAAAGTACTCCTTGAATTTCATTTTTCTCTCGTTTATTAATTAGATCGTAAACCGGACATCCGGATACGGATGTAATCGAATAGATAATTATTTTTGATAATTTAATATGATGTTCCCGGATATCTGAGATCTTTATTCAAAATGTCTTTTCCGGAGTGGTTTATTCAATTATTAATATTGCAATGAAAATATAGATCCCGCGTCGCCTATCTACCCACGGAAAGTGGCCTGAGCCCCGGGCTGACGGCTCAGCAGACTCTCAGCTTCTACATGTTGCTGAGAGGCGGCCGCAACACCACCACGCTCGAGGCCGAGGCTATCCTGCAGGAGCTCGGTTTGGAGGCGACCAAACACTGTCTGGTGAACACCCTGACGACCTCCGAGGCCCGACGACTCGCCCTCGCCTGCCGGCTGCTCCAGGACTCGCACATCCTCGCCCTGGACAGACCCACGCACGGCCTGGACATCTTTGATGCCTTCTTTCTGGTCGAGTACCTGAGGCAATGGGCCAGCCGCGGTCAGCGTCTCGTCGTCCTGACCCTGCACCCGCCCACCTACGAGATCCTGACGATGGTGTCGAGGGTCGCGCTCACGTCCGGCGGTCGAATCATGTACTCCGGGCCCCGAAGAGACATGCTGCCATATTTCGCGCTCGCCGAGTTCCCCTGTCCGCCGTTCAAGAACCCGTCCGATTATTATCGTACGTGGCGAAATTATCTCTCTCATATTTGCGATTAAAGTGCGGCGAATATTCTTGATAAATTGTGAATAAAATTATATTAAAAAATGATGCTTCTTACAAAAGATTTTTCTTTGTAACGAACGATACGGACAACGACTCTTTTTCTTCTTTTCCAGTTGATTTAGTAACGCTAGATGACCTGTCGGCGGAAGCGATGCTGGAGTCCTCGCAGAGGATAGATCATCTGGCGGAGATGGCGAGAACGAGGCTACCTCCGATCAGTGATCCTGGACCACCCGGCGCACTTCCGCCTTCGATGTCCGGTCCCAATATATTTGTGCAATTCTACGCGCTATTGTTACGAACGCTCATCTACAGTCAACCGTGGACGTTAACAAGACTGCTGCGGAAGATCGTCATTTCCGCGTCGCTCAGTGTTCTACTCGGTGCAATATTCTGGGACATCGCCGGCGAGTCGAATCTATATCTGCGTGACAGAATAGGCTATCATTACGCTAGTTTGGGCATCTTCTTCTGGCCTCTGAGTCTCCTAGCGATGTGCGACGTGGCCAGTAGCAGGCCGAACGTGGAGAGGGACATCAGGGACGGACTGTACGGCAGATTTATGTATATCCTTGTAGAGGTAAGCCTGGATACATCGAGATACGGTATCTTATCTCAGCGAAAGATGTTAAGGAAATGCGTTTCGTTTCCAGCTTATCTGCAACGTGGTGTCCTGGTGCCTGATTTATCTGATATATC
This sequence comes from Tetramorium simillimum, assembly GCA_011636635.1. Taxonomy (NCBI): domain Eukaryota; kingdom Metazoa; phylum Arthropoda; class Insecta; order Hymenoptera; family Formicidae; genus Tetramorium; species Tetramorium simillimum. The sequence continues at coordinate 32,485 of VBVQ01000897.1, read as the reverse complement.
TGGCGCCGGCGTTCGCGATGTCGGGGCTGCACCTCGTGCCGGACGAGAACCTGACGTCGTTGTGGAACTACCTCGCCGTTGGTCTGCTGTACCTGATGCTGCAGCACCTCGTCTGCACGTTCTTCGCGCACGTGTGCAAGTGGACGTATCTAGCGGCGCTGTTCGCCGGCGTGGTGCTGGGCGAGATGACCCTGGCCGGTGGGGCGACGCTGCATCTGGACAATCTGCCGTCGTGGTATCAGCAGGCCAGCCCGATGCAGTGGTCGTTGTCGTTGCTGTTGCCGCGGCTGCACAAGACCGACAGCATGGGGAAGCTGGCCAATTGCAAGCCCAAACAGATCCAACGGCAGGACATCATTATCCAGGCGGCGTGCGAGCCGCCCGACGGCGCGTTGGCTCTTCGCGAGATCGCCCTCGACAAGTTGAACGTACGAGGGGAGCTTTGGCTGGGCAGCGGAGTGGCTATTGTCGCCGTTTTGATCATTTTCGGATTTCTGTGTGTCAAGTACGCCACTCCGAAGAGGCCCAGAAGCGCCCCGAATAAACCCTGATATGCCGCACGTTGAATCATCATCGCGAGAATAGAATCGAGACCGTACCGGCGCCGCGAAGTCAACCCAGATATTCGTGAGTTTTTATCCTTCGGAGCGAGTCATGACAGTTAAAGCTTCTTCGTTGACATCATTTTTTCCACTGTAGATTAGAGATGACGTACCAGCCAGATATGAACTCATCAAATATTCTCGTTGCTGACAGTGCTCGTGGACAGTCCTCTTGTCATTCATAGTTTTCTATTTTTAATTTTAGCTTGACTTTGACGAAAAGCACTTTGGCAGAATCTACTTCGTAAATTCGCATCGCGCTCGTAAAGCTTCGTCAACGTCTACTCCATTGCGATTCTTTAAAGGAACGAACTTTAGGGACTCGTAGGGTAGACAGAGAGATGGTATGGAGTACAAAGTTTTAACGAGATATTACTTTATATTGTAATAGAAGCTCGCTGTTTATAGATGACAAATAAACGCGCTTAATACTCCGTATATTGTCCTAACTGATATTGTTGTAATCGTATGAAATAAACATTCTCACGAAACGAACAATTTTACCTGTCTCTCCGCATCTTCTGAAAATATCTGGAAACTCGATTGCATATTTATTTTTACATAATTTTTACATATAATTTTAAATCGCGAGAATTTCGAAATAATATATTTATATCACACACCAAGACGAGTGTTATTCATTTATATCTGGCTAAAATCCAGAAATTTGTATCTTTAAACTTTTATTTCAATCTTTTTTTTAATACGAAAGAGAATAAAATTTGAAATAAGATTTTTACTTTGCTCTTATACATTTTGTATAAAACGAAAATTAAGGAATATTCAATAATATTATTTCTCTCGGTTATTTTAAACTGACAAATTTCTTTTAAGCCAATCATTTTAATGAAATGCTAAATCGATACTTTACAGGAAATTTTAGTACCAGCGGATATATAGTTGGCTCGACAATGATAACTGATTTGTACCAAGTTATAACGTTCTCCGCTCGTAGGCTCCATCTAGAGATTGTAACCGCCGATATTGAAGATATCTGTCGTATAATTAATTTTAATTAACAAGAAAATGTATTAGCATTGAGCTCGTTTGAGGAAGAAATAATTTTTGAAACTTCGTTAAATGTACGACGGATTCAAGTGTCACGGTAAAGTTGTACGTCATAATACATAATGCGATAGACGGAATCGTAGGTAGACGGGAATACATTTTCGTATCGTTTCGGGATCGATAAAATGTCACTCTTTGTAGGTGCCATACTACGCAAATCAAGCTATAAAGAGCCTATGTCTAATAAACGAGCTTCAGACGTCTATTAGAAATCGATACCATGTCGAGCAAATTTATCCCGCGGATGACGCATGCTAAGAAATGTGAAGTGCGATTAAAAATAAGAACAACTTGCTCCTTCGTCCACGCCGCTTTAGATTTTATCTCGCAATATTTTTACCGAACGTAAAAATTCTAGCGGCGGATTATCATTGCAACACGAGGAGAGATAATTGTGATACCGCGAACGTATTAATCGGATCCAAACTTAGCCGCTATCGCTCCCTATATTTAGCGTCGCGTTTAGCGCTAAACGCGGCTAGCCCGATTCCAAATTTTATTCGGCTGATATGTAAAGCCGGCAAAAATCCTACAGACTCGACATTTACGAGCGTTAAATATTATTTCACTGCCGCTATTTCGCATGGGGTAATCGATCTTTATCGGCTTTTGCGAACTCTCGCTCGTCGTCGGTCACAAAGGCGCATCTCGACAATTCGCTTTTACGTAAGCGCTTACTTTCATCACGATCAAGTTTGCAATTAATTACGCCAATTAGTGTGGCCGACGTTCGTCGAACTCGTGGCAACGCCGTTTCTCGTCGAGAGATCGCTTATCGTTTTTTCGCGCGATACCGGTTTGATACGAGAGCCGTCTGATAAAAGTCAAGAATGGAAGGATTCCAGTCACACGCATTGATTCATGCGTATTTTTATCACGCGATCATCAAGATTGCGGATATTTCGCAGAAATGTATTTATTTGTCGTTACACGTTATTAACTTTTTTTTTTCAAATGCACTGTAAAGTAAAATTTCATCGAAAATTGTACATCGCATATTCATTTCTCGTTATTAAAATTACTGTTGAAAAGTTCATTAATACCGGCGTAATTTTCGTCGGAATTTTAATTAGAGCGAAAATTACATTAAATGTTTTTCATGATATCACGATAACGTCTGGTGATAACATATTGCTGATAATATCCATCCAATATTAATTTATTTCGTAGCAGAATGACACTCGTTTATATAAGAGCGAAAAAGTACACACAGATGAAATATTCACATGACATGGTGAAGCCAACGAGATATTTCGCGTAACAGAGTTTCAAATTTTAGAGGTCTCTCGAAAAAAAAATTTTAAATCTCTCTCCTGTATCTATATTTTCAATACAAAATCTTTTCTTCGTGTAAACGAGTGGGCGGTGTGATTTCACTTGGGAAATATTGCCGGCAAATGTCAGTAATATCCGTAAAAAGCGCAAAATTAATATTTTCGTACTAATTCTTAAACTAGGATCTCTGATTGTTTAAATAATATCGCGCAATAGTTCAATCTGCGCGGACAGAAATGAAAACGTTGAATTTTTCTCGGGAACAATTTTTTCTCCTACGAATCACGCCAACACAGTTTCATCTATTCTAAAAAATAAAATAAAATAAAAAGAAAAAAAGAATCCGGTTACAGTTAAATTAAATTTATAAGTGAAACGAGAATTTCTCTAACAAAGGTGGGGCCGATATTTCACCGATGTGTTTGCGAAAACGGTTGTTTGCCCAATGGCCTGTTTTCGCGTCATATTAGGGAAATTCGTTGTGTAACGTTACAAGCGGACTCGTTAAGTCGCATGCCGATCCTGTAAAAGGGATTGTCTGTACAAGTATCGGAATTCGGAGCTCGGATATCGAGTCTAAATAAAGCGAAGTTGTCGGGTACAATGAATCGAGGCTCCTTTGTAATGGGTCCGTACTAGCCGTGCTACAAGATGTTTCATAAGCAACGCAACGTGACTATCTGTAAATTACATTTCTTCGGCAAATCTCGAGTAGATTTTCGGCGATGAAAAAATAAGGAAAAAATAAATTATCACGGGAGAATTATCTCAAGCGTAATTCGGAGCACGCGTACGTCGAGAATTTTTTTTGAACGACTTTCCTACGACGGGGTCTCTCACTTGTGAAACACTCGGTGCAGTTGATTTCTCAATGAATCGACCTTTGTACGGCCACAAGAAACTCGTTCATCGCGGTTGGAGGAGCCGCGGCGGAATGCCGGCGAATTATTGCGATACGACGGAAATTGAGGATCCCGCTGAGTTTGTGTAACGTCGCTCGTTCGCTCGCGGGGAGAGTTACTATGCGGCGATTTACGTAATGAACTAAGAGAGCGAGAGGAGCTTCTCCAAGAATTATCGTCGTGCCGTCATGCGGCCCACGCCGCGCCGGCGCTTAATTACTTTCATCGACGGAAGTGGCCGTTTGCAACGGTAATCGGCAATTTATGCCGGCTTACGCGTCTAAGCTTCGCTAATCAAAGGGTCGGCCCTTGGCGACAAGTTTTATTTTGCGACGCATTGTTTCTTAACATTTACGTAGGTTTACGGATCGGAAGATCGTAGGTCGCTAAAGATACAAAACGCCGAGGATGTCGTTAAAAAAAAAAAAATTTAATTTTGATGCCTCTAAAGTCTAAAGTGAATTTAATTTTAATTTGATTAAATAAACTAAACTCGAAAATGAAAAGCAAACTCCCACGAAAATGAAACGAAACGTATGACGTAATTTTAATTAATTAATCCGTGCTATTTGGATAATGAATATAATTATGGAATAGCAGAAATTGTAATAACGAAGCAGTCTCAAAAGTTAAAAATAATTAAATTAATAATATATGCAATAATATTACATATTATTTTTAATATATATTATAATTATATTAAATCTGGCACACGTGTGGGTATGTATTATTCCTACTCTTATTAAATATATTATTAACACCGTCAGCAGAGTGAGCTTAAACGCTAAAAGTTTCAGATCAGACGATCAAGACAAATGAAAATAAAAAGTGAGAAGATTGCTCCTCATCGCGAAAGAAAGAAAAAAGAAGAGCAAAACGTGCGAATCGCCGTAGTCACGTCTCAATGCACGATTGTGTTATAATACGACGAGGAGCACGATCCAAGGAGCAAGATTTTCATGCGATAACCGTCGGTTATACAAGCGGCAAGTGAAACCGCGTTATTTCCGGTCGCCCGGTTCGTCCTACGCGCGGCTATTGAAATTCCTCTTATGCCCGCATACCGAGATCGATATTGCTCGGCATACAATATCGGATTTGCAATACATCTCAGCCCCATCACAGGTAAATATATAGAGGAAAAATAAATAACTCGCGGAGAGACTCCTACGAATTTTGTAATACGTCAATTCTCCCACTCAACGGGACATGGAACTAATAGCTGTTTCAGTTTATACACACACACACACACGATATAAAATCGTCGAGAATCGCGCACATTAAGAAGTTTTGCTTATTTTCCTTAATATGACAGACATAAATTTATCAGGCTATCAGTTGACGCAAACAAGATAAGTGTCGGAAACAATGTTTGCAAGTACACCTCTATGTGTCTCTAATTAATGTTTTTCCATCTAGACAAAGCACAAAGAGAAGGTACTTTTTATAATAGTTTTATCATTAGTCTTTTTATAAATACCACTTACAGTCCCCCTCAATGCCGCTTTCTTTCTCTCACATAACGGGCTTCTTGTGTGAACGAGGAAAAATTATCTTTCAGAGCATGCCACTTTCCTCCTCTCGCAGTTGTGTAAACCGCGTCGGGTTTTTAACTGTCAGAAATATTGAACTTGCGGGTCTTCTCAAATCGACCTTGTCGCGGATACGCCGCGTGTCACGTCGCGTATGAATCGCTTCCTGCAGTGCAAAGTGGCGAATAAAAATTCCTTGCGGAACGCGTGTTGTACAATTGACACAGCTGTATCGTAAACGGCACGCGCTCTCTTCTGTCAATGGATTCTACGTTCAATTATCATCGTATTCAGAAGTATGTGACACACAAGAAGTCAATTATCTCTCGCCCGATACGCCGTGTAAATAATTCGAGTGCGTGTGTGCACGGAAACCGGAGTTTCAACAGAGAACTATATATCGGCGTAAGCTGGTATTTACAAATAACGACCGATCATTCAGCGATGCTATCACCAAGGCTCCGGAGAGGAATCCTCCCCGAAGCGAGGCACGGCCTTGGCCGATATCTCGCGGAGCATACTTTATTTTATCGAATTATCGCGCGGCCTCTACGATGGAAACGTATATTTAGGTCTCTCGCGCAATTTACTTGTAAGTTAAGTAAATTCCCTCTAGGATATCGTAAAAGTTAAATAGGCTTAACTTTATGGCACACGCTTGGGGAAAATTTAATCGAGTTACGGTTAACGTTATCCTGTTAAAATAATATTTCAGTTCCCTGCTAATAATTACCTAGCGATTCTCCCACTACTTTGTTGTAACGTTACGGCTTCGCGAACTCGGCGCGGCGAGAGAGTACGCCCGGGCCGCGGTCGTAGAGAAATGCGCCGCTCGCAAAGCGGAATCCAAACTTTTTAATTTCGCAACTCGTTTGTGTAAGCCGAGCTACCATCGTTCGGCGCTCGAATTGCAAGCGAGTACAGGCGGCGCGACCGGATAAATCGATGTCGAGGGGCCACCACCACGCAGGGCACGCTACACCACCGACTACCCGACCGACACACACCACCCGTCGGCCCTACTTTTTCCATTAACACCGATTCGGCACGATCCTTCCTTCTCAAGGTCTGGTCCCGGCTATATGGGAGGAATAATAAGATCCTACACGGTGCGAGCGAGCGAGAGAGAGAGAGAGAGAGGGAGGGACGGGCGACGAAGTCGCAGGTTCCCGCGTGGGCGCGGGAAGTGTGGTCTTTCCTACAGCTTTCTCCCTCTTCGCCTGTTCGCCCCCTCATTGATTACTTTACTTCGGTATCCGTGGGCCCTACGTCATTTAATATACGTGTTACGCTCAATGAAACCTTACCTACGTTGCTCTATTGTTGTTAAAGCGTCGTCCCGTTTAATTGCCACCCCAAGTTCCCTCCCGTCCACCATTCTTAAGTTATTCATCTTATTGTGAGCGCGAGAGGAAGTCCCAGAAAGTAACAGATATTTACGAGGTTTCGTGGACAATGAGATCTTGCGAACCAAAATAAATTAAGTGGCTCTAAGCGACCCTTTCTGGCCCCTCAATACGTTGATGCAATCCCAACCCTCCCCTCTGCCTGGCCCGTCTTATTGTTACCTGTGACATTCGTCCGGCCAGATCTTCTCACGCCTGTGGCTCACTCGTTTTCACGGGACACCCTTGAAAGGGTCGCGAGTATGGCGAACCTTCTCGGAACTGCGCTCGTGGTTGTTTTATATCATGTATTCTGAGAAGTCCTCGCTGCATTTCCGCAGCCAGTGTCGACAGCGGATATGCCTCGCATTATGCGGGACGTTTTCCTCGAGTTACATACCCGATTGTGTCATTAACGAGTCGAAACTGTCAAGACTCTCGCTTCGGGAGAAGGAAAAACAATCGATTCATTCATTCTATGTATAGAAAAAAAGATCTTGTTAAGAAAATGTTGAAAACGTGTTTTCACGTAGACACGTATGTGGAGATCTCTATTTCAGCCAGGAAACAGATAGAAAGAGACGATAATGAAACGCAATTTCCTGGAAAACGAGGACTTTCGAGTAACGCGTGTTCTAAAATGTTTTATTGAATTGTATTCGGGAGCGACCTTTTTCATGCCATGGTGGCTATAGTGAAATTTCCGGTTGGAAAAACGAGAAGGTATTCATGATATTCCAAACGAGAAAAATCTCGATAAAAATAATCTCTCGCTAATGACACAATTTCAATAATATAAATCATTTAGGAAGTATTAATTGTGAATTCGACTGTACAATAATTATACCCATCGATTGTGTTTAGTTGATTGCATTTGACCTGTCCAGAATTGTTTTTCTGGGGAAATCTACGTAAGCGATAAAAAAAGCACACTCTGCATTTTTATTTATTTTTGTTTATGAGAAATTACTTCTACGTCAGAGTACTATTTCGTCAGTGGTTGCATCGCGCACTATGGTCTCCTCGATTTCAAAATATTTTTTTAAATTAAAATAAACGACATTCGTTTTATCTAACTGTGTACCCGTGCGGAAAGAGAGACGAAGTTTAAATAAAGTAAATTTTGATCGTCGATGAGAATTACTTCAACAATTCCGCGGAGATGAGGCTAAATATTTGTTTCGAATTCGTCCCTCTCTATGTCGATCGATAGGATCGTCTAAGAACAACGGAACGTAGGGGAACTAGAGCGAAACACTGATGGGCAGTTTTACGGCTATAGATGGTGAACGCGCGCGGGAGAGTTTACATCGTGGGTTATGCGTGCCTTAAGGAATGTGGGCGCACCAGTTTCGAGAGTCATTGAGAGCGAGATATAGGCGGGCGCCCATATTCAGACAGAAACCTACAGTCATCCTCGTAGGAGCGTAGGAGAGGACGAAAAGAAAAGGGGGAAAAAAGAAAAAAAAAACATTCGGGTCCACCTACGGATCTGAATGTTTTATCATCTGGGTGGACAAGTAGCGGCTTGATTGCCCCGGTGATTGACCATTACTTCAATTAAGGCTGAATTTTTCAGATTGCCGAGATTGTTCGCGGGATCTGTGTTCGGAGTACCAGCAGAGAGCCACGATCAATTATGGTTATTACCGTAATTGTTTGTCTATATTTGGACCTTGCCTATTATCATCAATTGCATACTATCTGATTTCTTGGAAATGACAAATTCATATTTGCCCACTACGTAAATCAAAAGACAAAAGCATGTATCTGCATTCTTGAAATTTGTATTCTTTAAATAACAAAATACTTTTTAAAGTAAAATATTATATATATTTGTGCGGAATAAAAAAATCTAATCATTTAGAGCGTAACAGTGAACAAAGGAAAATAAAATTGAATTTTAAAACACTCTCTTTCACGAGATAATTATATAATATCTCTTTTTAAGCATCAATAGGCAACATTCATTTGATATATATTTTCAGAAACGCAGCACTCTCGCACAAAGGATCAGTTATTTTTCCGAACATGCTATAATCTACTGCGCCAATCTGATCATTCGACATATTACCGATAAATACAATATTATCTCTCTTTCTCCCCTTTTTGAGTAAATATAATCTGCGATTTAATATCTCATATTTATTTTACAAGCGTATCCAGCGAGCCGTAAAATAATATTATCAGAAACAAAGGGATATCGTTAGAGTGGCAAAAGTGATTCAGACGTTCCGCGGTGGCTAATCGCACGTGTACTTTATGTAAAGCGGCGATTAACTTAGGATTTCCGCTGGCGTAAGTCGGTGCAATGATCGATGACCGCGAGACGATCGTCGCCGACACACCTATTTGTAGAACGAAAGATGGAATCCGACGGAGAATCTTGCGCGCGGTTATATATCCATCCCTTTCTCATTATCACTGACAACAGGATGCGGTTAGTCACGGCAGCGCTGACGAATCCCAACAAACGGCGATTATTGTCTGTCGTCATGGAAAATAATTGCATCTTTAATGCAAAACGTTGGAACGCGAGGCAACATTCGTATCAATTTGGGAATTAATCTCTCTCTCATTGTGACAAGAATTTCAAAAATGTGTGACAAAAATACGTGTAGTAAGATACATTTTTTAGAAATAACGATTTTGTTGCACGACTATTTTGATGGAGAATAAAATTTTATTTAAAGCATTTTACGAAGAGTTTGAAGCTAATAGAGCTCGATTTTATACATACATATGTCGAAAGAAAATAGAAAAGAAATTTAATTTTTGATTTTTTCGAGAAAAAAGAATAGCGCGTACACAATAAGCCAACCGGTTATTATACCCCGCCTTTTTCCTTACAATTAGACGAATCGAGGATATTGTCGCGACATTGATTTATCTTGATTTCTTTTCATTTGACTCCCACTTGGCTATTTTTATCTCATTTATTTCTTTAATTATGTTTCCTTCGCACAAGGACGGACGCATTCTGCGTCGAAAGTCCTACGCGCTTAATGCTATGAATCGTACCTGTCCCTCTAAGTGGCGCATAAAGAAGCCTTTTATAACGTGTACGAGAGCCGGCGCTGCAAAGAAAGCTGCCGGATGCGGTGGGGAGGCGAGGGGGGTCTCATTATCTTATCTCGAACCATTTCCTGTCAACCTGGGGCCGCCTTTCGTAGTGGTGTTGCACACATGTATGAACACCCTCGCACGCGGCGTTGCAACGCGAATGCACTCACGCATGTGCACGCGCTCGCGATGGCTTAGGGCCGCTTCCGGTGTGTGTGCGTGTGCGTACGACGTCGCATCTGGCTGCGAAAACGCGCTTCTGCGAGCTCGATAATCGTTTTTCTCTCGCCGATGCACTGGCGGCTGTGACGAATTTTCGTGAGTTTTAGCGCCTGACTTACAAATCTGTCTTTAAAATAGAATGATATTTCCCGTGCAAACATATCCGATACTTTGAAAACTGATGTTTATGAGGTTAATAAAAGGTTGAAAGATTTAAAAGATTTAAAAATTATGAAATACATGTGGAGATATAATTTGAAAAACTGATTCTTATAAAAAGCTAAATGTGAAAAAGTCGAACTATATTATTGATATATATCGTATTTTTCATGTAGATTTTTCTAGATAAATTTTATAATTGCATTTTTACTTAAGAAACCGTTATAAATTACGTATGTTTTATCTTTTTACATTAATAAATTATATAGAATGTAATTATATGGAAGTTATAAAAAAGTGGCTCTTTTGTCTTCTTTTTATTGTTTCGTTTAAAAATCATAGGCGATGCTAAATGATTTCAATTATAACTCGCAAAATGTATTCATATAAAGTTTAACAAAACTGTTGAATTAATGTTAATTTAAACATGTTTGTGTATGTAACGAGAAAAGAAAAAGTACGTCTATAATATGAAACCAAACGAAGAAAGAAATCAATAAAATAATTCTAGTCACTTTGTCAAAAAGGAAACCACGAAGGCTTCCCTCGTGCATGATGAATTCATTTTCTTGCACGGATTATATCGATCCACCAGTACTCGTAGCCCGGGTTAACGACCTTGTTTTCCACTACGGCAACTCATGAGCAAAAATAGATATCACGAATCGCCATCGACGCGCTCTGTCTTTTTCCAGACTTTGTGCACGTTAGGGAAAAAAAAAGATATAATTTCTAGCCCAGGCATATAATTTTAGGTCATAAAGACTGCATTGAAAAAGATTCAACCTTGCACTTGTTCTTATAACAAAACGATTTGCGAAACTCGAAAAACATAATTATATTTCAAACGACTTACGCTAATGAAATCTGGAGCAGGAAAACAATATTTGCAGATAAAAACAACTTAATAAAGTTACTTTTATAGCCAACTGTGAGATATATGACCCAATCAGGAAATCAATTATTCAGAAATGGCAAGAGGTAATGTAATTTTAGGAAATCGCTTTGCTTCTCTTCCCTCCTAATTGCTTCTATTTTTAATAGATTTTGATGCGAAAAAAAATTCATCGCGCGTATTTTTTTTTTTTATATCATGGAACTAAGTTAACAAGATTATATACACTTGTGATTTCAAGCTCGTGGAAACGTTGAAACTTCAGAACAGTTTTGACTCAGGCAAGAGCAATTGAAACGTTTCCTGTGCGGATGTTTCGCTTCCTCGAACAATTCGTCTGGAGTTCCAAATACGGACCTCATGTTAAAAACATGCCGCTAAAAACTACACTGAACGTGTCGTTATTAATCATTCACATTTGTTCTTTTTTCAGATAAAAAAAATTTACATATTTATATCCAACAAGATTAAAAGTGATAATTTTAAGTAATGATTCATTACAAAACTGTCGTGTAAAATTGGTGGAAATAACTGCGACAGATTATAAAGAAATTAAACGTCTGCATATATCTGTATATTTTTGTATCCAAGTATTGAAATAGAGGAAGCTACTTTAAACAACCGTATAGATTTCTTATCAATTTAAATATCGTACTACAATAATTTTTACCTCTTATTACGTTCACAGATGGTAATTACGTGCATTTAGAAGAGATGAAAAAAAAAACACTGGCAACTTTCTACGTAGCTTACAATTTAAATTGTCTAAAAATAGAATTCAACGACAAAAGTCATTAAACCGCTTTGTTGAAGAATCCGAAGAAGCAATCTTCATGATTCTAAGATTTAGATAAATTTAGATAATAAGATTAAGACAAATTTCTTAAGCTATTAGTTCCTCAATTCCTTACTTAAATCGATGTAAATTTAATTTTCACGACTTTGAGATTAATTTTCTCAAGTTCTTCGCCAAACTTTACGTCAATCTCGCGGATCCCCCTATTCCCCTATCTGGTCTCATGATACGTTTCAATCATTCGATCTCCGTCTCGTACTTGAACGACCTCAGTAGCGTAGTAAAGTTATCGGCAACGGACGGTTCTTCGTTACGGTAACACGTTGCGGCGGGTCAGTTATCGCGCGATTAAACGACAGCGGCGGCGTTCGCGCACTGAGATCATCGTTTAAAAATACACACGTACGCCAAGTCCCCGCGCGCGTGACACGGCAGATCCGGGCGGACGTGCAGAATCAGGCAAATCGCCCGTAAAATGAATCCTCGCGGATACCGTCACGTTGTCACGACGCGTACACTCTCCTTGAGAACTTCCCAATATCGTTTTCGCCGCGAAAGCGTCACGTCGGTATTCAATGAGGCGCGAAGCTGCACCCGCGAGACACGCGAGTCAATAAAAGAAAACCATATAAACGTGCCTTATCGCCGACGTTTCCGATTCATAGAATGTAACGGTAGATTGGGTCGACGGAAATGTCTGAATGGACTCACGAGTGGAAATACTACTATCTTACCTAGAGGCCCCGCCGTATGTGCACGCGGACGCGTCGTAGGCCAACAATTCCTCGTTACATTACGTTTCCTTACGATGAATGAAATAGGAGGGTCCGAGCGCGGGGCACACGAGGGAATCGTAATAAATTATGAAACCAGTTATAGCTTCCACCGACCTTGTCCATGACTCTACGTGCTATCTATTGGCTATGGTAAATAACGTGGGGCCCCGGCAGCGATTCTTCGGCTAATCTTATTAACGTCGTCTGAGCGTCGGGCTCGGCGACGAAGGAATTAATTTTGCAAATTTTAATCAATTAATTTGAGCTACGTAAATAGGAGCGTGAGTCAACGGGAATCGAGGGACGATTGTTGTACCAGAAGATTCAATATTACATGAGCGTTGAATTTATTATGAAGACGGGCGTCACGTCAAACAAATGAAAATTTAAAATAAAATTAGAGAGTGAGAGAAATATTGCAACCGAGATTGTTTTACCGACAATCACAGGGGCAACGACGTTTGTGAAATTTAAAGCAATATTTGATCAGGTGCGAGAGTAAAATAAACAATATAATGTAATAAAAGCTTTGTGTAGAAGTTACGTTTTGCAAAATTAAAAAAAAAAAGGCAAACAGAAATTGCAGAATTCGCAAACAACAAGGCAGAAATGTGTAAAAGCGGTTAAATATAAAAGATACATGTATAAAGAGAATGTAAAAACCTCTCTACTCTTTATACATTTTAAAAATTTCTATTCTATTTAAAAATAACAGCTACAGCTAATTTTTAGGACGAATAAAAATGAAAGCGTCGACAGCATCTGTTGTTTCATCACTTTTGTTAATTTCCCCGCGAGTAAACGAATTTCAAGCCCATAAATATGAAAAACGATTGCGAGTGAATCGAACCGCGAACACGCGAAATGCGCGAATAAAGAACGCGCGAGCATACAGCTTTTACTACTGTATTATGCAACACGACCACGTATCTGTATTATCTTTTAGTCACGTGTACTTTGTAATTGGTTACTTCCTGCGGCTGTTATCTTATCGCGCGTGTCTCGGCGATATTATATCTCATATCTCGCACTCTCGCGTCTCGTGCATCGTATTTTTATATATTATTGTGTCAGTATACCGCGTGCGTGCGCCTGCCCACGTAGTAATCCTCCGGTGGTATCCTGAAAAGCGTAGGACTGCAGTGCGCGTGAGAAATGCGCGAAAAGCGCGCACGTGCGGAGCGGTACTCGTGAAATCGCGATTGGGTAACGCGTCCGCGACCCCGGGGACTTCCGACTCCGCGTCGCGAAATAATGGCCATGCCTGCCAAGTATGTGCACACCTGTTAAGGTCATTAGCGGACGACGGGTACGTCGCTTACGTCAACACGCCGTACGCATTATCGTACCTGTCGTAATCGGCGCCTGCAACGTAACGCGCCACACGCGCGCGACTTTCCTTTCCGTTTACGTATACGCTCTCATCCCGCGATTCAGCCCGGAATTGACGCGCGCGACTTTTATCATGACGTAAAGCGATAACGTGGGCTGCACTTTACATCCTATTTATAAATCTTGGCGGACTATTATATACCCCGAGGATCCACCCTGATCTCGTTTAGAAGGGCATACATGTGCAACGATATTTTGATAATGATCTAAATTGTTTTTTAAATAAATAATCAATAACCGGAGATTATTACAGAGATACTTAAATAAGCGATAGATGACAGAAATGGCTCGACAGTTTTAGATCGCTAGCGAATTATATCTCGGGAGAGTGTTGTAGAGTGATGATTTCCCGACAATCCAAGAGAGATTCTTTATTTGATGTTTAATTGCCCGAGTAAAAAACGAGTTTCACTGTAGTCTTTTTATCGAGTTTAATCACTCGAGCAGAAAAACCGATGTTAAATCGACAAAGACCTATTTAATTTTCATTTCTTTAAATTTAAGCTACCAATCCTGATGACGTTAATAGCTTTCTAAACTTGGAACAGAATCTTAATTATTATAGAAGTATAAAATATTAAAAAATATTAAAAGATAAATATTAATTACTTTTTAAGCTGAAAAGGGTTTTACTGCTGTAATTATTTCATCCGTCTACACGAAAAGTTTATATTATCGTAATACGATTTCTCTTGTACGAGAATAACGTTACTGTTTAATGAGATTTAACGTCTATTATAACTACATTTGGTGTTTTACGATGATAATGAGGGCAAGTAGCAGCTTCGTGAAAATGAACGAGGTTAGAGTTAATACGAATGTTCGATTGCAGCATCGCAAACGCGTGACTTCATTTCAAAGTCAATAGACTACTTAGTCTCGATTTAGTATCAACATCAGACGATTGATAATTAATGCTGTTTATCGTTTGATACCACATTTACCACATTAGAGAAACCATTTGAAAAGGAGATAATATACACGAGAATATATAGTTGAAAGATTTTCCAAGAATCCTCACTTGTGAAATAAAATGTTCATTTCTGGGAAAATTGAGAAATCGTTTGACACGGCTTTAAAAAAAACAAAGAGAAATGTTCGTTAAAACGAGAATCCTTGATCCGATTGCATCAATTTCAATGTTGATTGTCTACGAGCGAGCTAATTACAATTCAATAAAGCGCTGTTTTTAGATGTAATCTGCCCTTCGTTGCAAAAAATGAAACTTATAAATACCTGCTGACCTATTAGTAACCGCGAAATGTCATTTAAAACGGAAATGACATCACAAAGAGACCGATTCCAGCTGCCGTTCGTGCGAGTTACTTTTCGAGCAAGAAATTGCAATCTCTGATAATCGTTCATCTGGAAAGTGGAAAGTGACATTTTGACAAACGCGCGTTTACGGGCTTCGGAATCACTGTTTGCACAAAACGCTTCGGTCTAACTGTCGCAATTGCGTAACAGATCCCTACACACATAGCGTAATGCTCATCGCTACGCCCACGTGGAACCTCAGGATTTACATCAGCTTACGAGCGGAATGGCATTCGCAGGATTGACATCGGATAGCAGGTGATAGCGAATGAGAGTACTTTATTTTCGGAAAGGTCACGTTTGAGGCATGATGCTACTATATCGTGTCACTAGACCGTCTCGCTATAGCGAACGTACACGTCACGAGCATACGGGGGCATAGGTAGTTATCAGAGGAGACGTTTCGCTTCTTGTCGAGCCCCAAATTCCTCACGATAAAAAAATATCTCCGCGCGATAAGATCAGATACTATGATCTAGATACTACGATTGTGTACATTAGGTAACTGTGTCCATATTCATGGCCGGAAAGATAGCTTTGCATTGCCATACAACTTTTATGCTACTATCCGTTTCGCTCCATTAACTTGGCATTAACTTTAATGTCTTTTCAAACAATTCTTGTCCGCGATATGCTTCTTTATGCTCGATTACAAAAAAAATCAATGCGTGAAAATGCGCTAAAAATACTATCGCTGAAGCATTGTTTTTCTGATAACTTGTACTGCAGGGATAATGCGCGTAGGCGTTTCCCGTGACGTGGCTGCCATATTTAATAAAATTCCGACTTCGGTACGTTTTAATGGAAAATATTAATGCAAAAACAATCTAGTCGCAAAGCTGGATTTTGTCGTCCCACCAGCTACTCCTCCGCATCCTTAGAATGCGCTGTCGCGCACAAGTTAAATCCGTATAACGCGGAATATATAAATTACATTGTGTAATCAAGTAATATAATTTCCCGGAATCATCTTTAGAGGCATTCGAGCGAGCTGTCATGAATTTTGCATCGCTACTCTCCAATGAGATTCGTTACTAATTCATCGTGCAAGACCTTTCGCCGCGCGCCAATAGAGGCGGGTCGCCCACGTCCGATCTCTTCCGTTAATTTTTAATTGCAAGTTTCGCAATAGCTGGCGTAGGAAATACAGAGTGAGACGGCACGGCGTGCAGCGAACGAAGGACAATAATCGTCTACGTGCCTCACAATTAGCCATATTGCACTGTTATTTCCATCTGGGATTCTAGCGCTGCTCCCACGCGTTTCATGCGTCAAAACGCTTTGAACATTATTACAAGAAAACATTATTAGATGCACAAAAGCGTTTGTA
This sequence comes from Tetramorium simillimum, assembly GCA_011636635.1. Taxonomy (NCBI): domain Eukaryota; kingdom Metazoa; phylum Arthropoda; class Insecta; order Hymenoptera; family Formicidae; genus Tetramorium; species Tetramorium simillimum. The sequence goes on along the minus strand of VBVQ01000897.1, from coordinate 15,771 downwards.
CACCTAGGTACGGTTTGTATTACGTCTACGTTTCCAGATATTTGACATTTCCACCGAGATGTGTCTAGATAGAAATTCTGTTTGTAGTGCCTGATAGTGGAATTTCCAAGTGGAATCGTATGTCATACAGAATCTCTGAAATACAGTTCTACGAAGCTAAAATTGAAAAGTGCAATTGCAAAAAATTCAATTAATATGTTATTTTATGTTTCTCTTATCCTCGCAAAAAGAAAATTGCAAAGTTTTGATTATGCGCATAAAAGAGAGGGCAAACATATGAAACATTTGCAACATGATCCATTACGTTTAATTGCAAATTGTTGACAGAAACAATTTATACATGTTACCATTCTATTAAAGATTTTACTTTTTTTTCTTTAAAAAATCAAAATCATGCACATTTCATGTTTCTATCCCATCGCCTGTGTTATCCTCTCCTTCATGCAAAGCCTCGGTGAATCAACCTCGGCGAGCCGATCACGTTGGAAATCGATATCAAGCGAATCAACGGATTCGAGCTTTCTCGAGCTTTCTCGATTATATATGCGGCTAACTACAAGCAGCTCCCTTCTTCTGCTTTAATGTTAAAGCCTTGGCTAACCATCCGAGCGTTATTGAACGTAGGGTGAAAGGGGTGTGTGTGCGCGCGCGTGTGGAAGGACGGTCGGGTGCTCACCTTACCCGGCACCCACGCGGATCGAATCCAATTCGTCGGCACGCGTCCGGATACCCGCGGAAGGTCACAGACGCCCGCGGCCCTTTCCCTCTCCCCCTCCCACGCCCCTCTTATCCTCGTATCAATCCTCGCGCTCTGTCCTATTTTCCACCCTCAACCTGTCCTTCACCCCCGCGAGGCAGAGTGAGCGAGCGAGCGAGCGCGCGCGCGCGCTTAAGCGCGATGAAGCGGCGGCCGTGTGATCGAACGCGAAAATCTTCAACGACAGCCGCCCAAATGAATGGAATGCCGACCTACGCCTGGCACAGTCGTCTGATAGGCTGTCGTCCCCTCCTGCCAGGGTGAAAGAGAACAAACGAGCGAGCCGAGCCGAGCTGAGCCGAGCGCGATGAACGGGCGAGGCCGAGGACGGGCTTCATGTAAACGGCAAGGGCCAAGGCCGTATCGCTCGATGGCACGTTTTGCCGTCCTCCCGCGCGTGTTTTACTTCAAACCCTTTCACAACTGCGTCCGCGGTATGTAACAGTACACGGAATACCCGGCGACGTGGGCGGATTTGGCACGTTCTCGCTGAAAATTGAAATCAGTCTTCCCTTTATCGAATTTTAATTGGACCTATTTATCCGGAAACTCGGAAAATTTCAACGCCTTGCCGCTGATGCCGGGAGTCAACAGTTTGTCGAAGCTCGTCTAAAGTTGTCTAGGGACAAGATTTTGTTGTACATTCGCGTTTCTAAATCGTAATTCGTTTCTTTTATCAATTATAATAATCTTTTTTTTTCGTCAATTATAATTATTCATGTTCGCATTAGGTAATTAAAAAAAAAAAAATTTCAATTTTCGCGCCTGTATCAAAATTGTAAACTAATAGTCCTGGATACCGCGAGGGAAGAAGGAGAGATAACAGGTTGCTAGAAAACTCACAGACTTTATGTTTGTAAGAC
>VBVQ01000897.1:0-14141 GCA_011636635.1 Tetramorium simillimum | reverse complement strand
CTTTCGTATAATCTCGGAGCATACGTATCGACGCGTATCGATCATCGCAAATATATCGCGCTGCGATAGGCATGCCGAAATCTTACAAAATTAAACATTCCGTATGTTGTGTAACTGATGGAAAATAAAACTTGAGAATAAAAACTGGTTATTCTTGTAATTTTTTGCCCTATTGACAATTTATGTCATACTCGTTTCTATCAACTAATAGATTCCTGGTAATATGTATTGTAATATATTTCAATTAATAATTCAATACGTTTTAACCTAGATTAATGAACTTATTTACTGTCGAGCCTAGTCATTTAATATTATGAATCTATCAATATTAATATATTTTTTGTATTTTAAACCTTATATATCTGCACTTTTTATAGTCCATGTTTTACGACTTTTAAATCTTTTATAATGTATCTTTTTCTGTATATTTTGCTTCTTCCTATACACGTAAATGCATATATGCTAATATCACCGTTTAAATTTTCAAATGATAAAGGAATAATTATTTCTATTTAAAAAATTTCTTACTCTCTAATCCAAACGAGAATCTCTCTTTTCTACATTCTGGACGCTTATTCTTGTGCAGTAGTAGTTTTATAATCGCTGCATAATTATTGTAACGTAATTCTGGCTTGTCTATATTGAGTATTGAAGCGTAGGCTTACATTAGAAGCGTATTGTGCGCTTCCATGAAGTCCGGATTGATCCTATGAGGCGGAGAGGTCATTGTTTCGTCGTATACATCTGGGAAATCGTTAGTGTACTTAATACGTACTACATGCGGTGCATGGATTTAGCATGGCTACGGCGAATGCATCGATGCCATTACACCAGCCGCGTTAGCACGCGACATTGTGACTTATCGATCGCAGACAGAACGCCGCGATAAGTATTATGCTGTTTACAAATAGTCACTATTCGCGACGGCGTCCCCGGTGCACTCCGGATAATAATCGCGGTCCGGATACGCAGCGACAATTGGCCGTTGCCGTCGGCCGCGACAAGTCAGACACGTTCGACAATGAGTGTGACGGAAGAGTTCATTATATAGACATACGTATATATGCGGTAAATAGATAACAGGAGGAAAGTGGCGATATTGATTCGATCGTGAGAGAGATGGGCGATAGAGCAGGACCGAAGATGGTACTAACCTAACTGGCACGGGGTGACGGGATCGCCGACGTTCGGCCCTGTCGGTGAAGCAGCACGTGCACGCCAGTGTGCGTGCATGTCAGTACGGCGGGTATATCCTCTTCTCTCTCTCTCTTATCCCCCTCCTCTCACGCGGCCCGCGATAATACGCGCCTACGCACGCGTGAGAGAGCGCGCGCGTGTAAACGTGCAGTGCCCCATTCCCGCCGCCATACCCCTTCGTCACCGCCGCGAAGCCATTCCGGCCGCTTCAACGACGGCTCAGTCAGCACCGACCCCCGACCCAACCTCTACCCACGCCTCGTTAATGGAAACATCTTTTGTCAATGAACTGACGTCAGCCCGCGCGGCGATTGGCCGGCCGCGCGGGCTCACGTGACCGCGCGGCGAATCGCGTCGCACGGCGTCCGCGTCTCACCCCTGCGCGCAACGTACCGAGCGCCGTTGCTCCATTCTTCGACGAGCGGACGTTCGTAAGGTGTGGCCTGCGACGAGTGAGCGTGATAGAACAAAAGATAAAATCGTCAAGATAATAAAAGAAGTTAACAAGAAAACGGTAGAGAAAGAGAGAGAGAGAGAGACGAAGAGAGAAAAAAAGGGACAGGGGAAAAAGTGTTTCGGACGGGGAGAAGAGAGACGAGAATTTTGTGACATACTTCAAGTCGTCGGGGAGCTCCGCGTCCTCTCGGCCGAGCGAAAATCCATCGGACGGACGAGGAATTCCGGATCCCGAGTGCGATGCTGGAGGGACCCGTGAGGTGCGAGGGCGGGAGGGGGGGAGAGAACGGTCGTCGACACGCGGACAAGTCGTGCTGATCCGATCGGACGGATACGGAAACGCGGTACGGTGGTCGCGGGAGCGCATACGCGGTCCAGCGTGTGCGTGGCGGCGCGGCGCGGGCCTACGCTCTGAAAGGTGGGGGCGAGCATTCGTGCGAGCGCGTCGCGCGGCGCGGCGCGGCGCGGCGGGGGGGAGAGAGTGAAGTTGAGCACGGTTCGCGGGTGCGCGCGCGAATGAACGCGCGACAAGGACGGCACGATCGCTGGCCGCGCGCGCCCGACGGGTCGAGCTCGCGGCGCGAGATAGAGTGAGCGCGGCGGTCGCGTACGGTCGGACATGCATCTCCCGCACGGCGAGCGTAAACATTTTACTGCCGTGCCGTTAATTGGTCGCGTCGTCTTGATTCACGAGGAGATCGATAACCGGGACGAGTCGGCGGCGATAACGGCGGTGGCGGCGGCGACGACGACGACGACCACGACCGCGGCGACGGCGACGGCTACAGTTGCGGTTACGGCAGCGACGGCGGCGGAGAAGCAAGAGGCGAAGGCGGAGTAACATACGCAGCGCGGCGTAGTATCGCAGGAAATGATGGCAACGCGTGAGAACCCGTCGGAACGCGCCGTCGACGGGCGAACGTCGCACGCGCGATCGTTCTCCGGATGAAGCCGCCGGGGAACGTGGCTCCGCTCCACTCAACTCCAAGTGCCATTTCGTACATACCATATCCAGTAACTAGTACGCGGACAGGGAGACGCGCGCTCGTAGGGACGCGCGCATGCCAGCACACTACGCGGACGCACGCTTCGTTCATTCGCTTCCATTGTGGAGAACGTGCGCGACAGGGCTGACGACTCGCTCGGCACCGTCGGGCGACGGACGTAATTCGGACACGCGGGCGTGTTACCGAGGTGTACGTGGTTAGCCAGTACCTGGCGGGCCTCTCAAGTGACAACGAGTGAGAATCGTCTTGGCAGAGCAACAACGCTCTGACAGTTCGATTGTTTATTGTTTACGGAGGTGCCGCGTCCGATAATGACGGCACTTGAGCGTTGCCGAGGCTCAAGAATATCTCTGTGAGAGAAACATAGTGACCATAGTGACTGAACGTTTAGTTTCGAAAGAGCTGTTTGTTCGTTGGACATAAAAAAAAAGATCACAAAATATATTTAGTGTGCAAGTATACAGGGCTCAAGATGCCTGATAGTGCAATGGAAGAGGATCTTCTCGGTCCAGAATGGTTGTTCGGAGAGTTGAGATCGCAGGATCGTTCCAAAATGCTTCTTATTCTGGACTGTAGGGCACACTCCGACTTCTCCGATGCTCACATAAGAGGTTCGGTACCTCTGACCATACCCAGTATCATGCTGCGAAGATTGGCTGCTGGTAAAGTGGACCTCTTGTCCACAATACGGTGCTTAGATCTGAGAAACAGAGTGGAAATGTTTCTGTGCGGGGATGAAAATAGAAAAGGGACATTTGTACTAATCGGTGATTCCACGGATGCAGGTCATCAAGGGGAAACGTTACAAGTTTTGAGCAGGAGACTTAAAAGCAGTGGGGGACACGTCGCCGCTTTAATCGGTGAGAGATCAATTTTTATCCCATAAATTAATCCGTTGCAATTAGATTCCTGTTGAGCTCGAACAAAATTTGATATTTTAAACGTACAATTGAAACATCAAAAATTTGGAACTGGATTACTTTCATTATTTTATTTTCACATGACGAATTGCAAATTGAAGACCTGCAAATATACAAATTAGTATCAATATTCCAATTACTGCAAAATTATTGTTTCCTACAATATTTTAGAAATCATTTGTGTAATTAATGTTATTTTAATAAAGGTTTCTAAATTTAACTGTTAAACATCCACACAATAAGTGCTAATTATAATTCTGCATTCATGTTATTTTGTTATCACATACATATACACAGGCAGCAATGGTAATTGTAGTATAGAAAGGCTTTCAGAAGTAACAGTCAAAGCATAGAGACTGGTTGTGAATGAAATATTGATTTATGTGGGAGGCATTCCGGTAGAACCAGACACTTAATTCTATAGCCAGCCTTTATCAGGCTTTAGATAAAACTGTTCAGTCATTCAACGTTTTATTTGACACGAGAAATTTACTGATTGCAAATGTATTAATACATTAAATGCAAAATAGAATTATTGCTTTTTTGTTTTAATTTTGTTTTACAAGCTTGTTAATAAATATTTTAAGAAAATGCAAATATTGAAGAGTTACGAACGTGTTTGTGTAATTATTAAATTTTTCTGAATGTTATATGCAAAATTTAATTTACACAAATCAAAGTTAATGATAGATTTATTGAAAATTTAGCAAGTTATTGAATTCGAAAATATTGATACTTTTTCTAATCGTATAGAATAAAATTATCATATACATATCTTAAATTTTACAAATATAATGTGTTAAAAAATTTTTTATCTATTTAGAAAAATTTTGATTTCAAATAATTCTTATTACCATATCATATTTATTTGTAGGTGGTTTCGAAGCATTTAAAGATAAATATCCAGAGTGGTGCGAAGGTAGTCAAACCACTAAAGAATGTGACCCAGGTCAGGACAATAACGATGGTGAATTAATGGGCCTTAGATCCCTTCGAATATCTACTCCACCGACCAGGTCTTATTCAGACTCTGACAGTGACAGCACATGTGATTCAGTTGGTAAGCAAATATTCTTAGTGTATATTCTCATTGTAGTTAAAGAGAATCATATGACAATAATTTATATTTATGAAAAACAAAATAATATATGAATAACACTATAATATAAAAATAGAATTTCAATGGTAGAAAATTTAATACAATAATAATAATGAATTTGTGTTTCTGCGTTACAGGTCCCGAGGAAGATAAAGATTTTCCGGTGGAAATTTTACCTCATTTATATCTCGGTAACGCGGCCAATAGTGAGGATCACGAGTCTTTAGCGCGGCACAGGATACAGTACATACTCAATGTGACACCGGATTTGCCAAATGTATTTGAAAGTGGCGGCTCAATAAAGTATATGCAGATACCAATAAGTGATCACTGGAGTCAGAATTTGGCTAGTTTCTTCCCGCAAGCAATTCAGTTTATAGGTAAGTGTCAGCATGCCGATATATAAAGCATTCTTATTAAAAACTATGTAAATTGAGTAAGAAATACAAATGTTTTATTATAGTTAACTTTAAGATTTAAAAAATTTTACTAAGATCATTTTTAAAATAAAATGCTTTTTGTAAACATGTTTGTAAGTAATGTAGTTTTTCAACTCGTTGTATGAACCGTTGACAAAGCAAGCGTTTCTCGCGAAAGTGAAAGAAAATTCTCAGCTATTGATTGGTATTTCATACTCTTACTCTGCCCTCGATAAATATTTCGTCATCCACGCGTGCTCTATCGTAAAAATAATCAACGTATCATATACTAGTGATATATAATATCTGGAATTCAAATAAAAAAAAAGTGTGTCATTAGTAAGAAAAGATTTCTTTGATACAAAATTTTTCACGTCTCGTATTATCTTAATACATGCACATGAGAATGCGCGAATGATGTGAGCTTTATTTATTGTGTCGAACCTTTTTCCGTGTCAAAATCTTGTTCGGACCACTTCTCAAACAGGATTTCCTGTTTAAGAAGGTCCCCGCGCAGCTTCTGAAAGGGGCATTCTTATAAATAGGTTCGCCTAAATAGAAACTTTCCCACGTGGCGGGCAAGCCGCACTAGACAATTAAACAACGGATGTCCGGTTAGGCCGAGAGCTATACTTAAGCCTGAATGGCGAGGTTTGGCACTGGCTATTGAGCCAGTCTGACATTTTTGACTGTCCCGATACATTGCAATTGGCGATCCGGCTTTTCTTTGTTGACATAATTTAAACGAACTCATTATGACATGCATTGTTTTCTTTAGCATTTTCAATACAATTTTCTAATTAATGAATGTTGAATATATCGAAGAATAATAGCTACTGTAATAGCTAATTAATATGTCCCATTTGTATAATATAATTTCATTATATAATAGTTCTCGAAATAACAATATTATATTTCACAATGTATCAACAAAATTAATATTAAAATATTGTATTTTTTAATCTTTTCGATATCTCAACTAAATTTAAGAAATTAGATATCAAATAATTCAAGAAATTCGCGTTATATACTTTGGAAAGGCATTGCAAAATAAGCTTATATCTTGCATATTGCGTGAAATAAATGTTAAATTGCGACAAATAAATGTTAAATATTAGTACAATAATTGATCGAATTAACGATTGTAGAATTAAAATCGCGATTGTTGCGTATGTTTCAGAAGAGGCACGGAGCTCAGATAAGGGAGTGCTGGTACATTGTTTGGCCGGGATTTCTCGATCTGTCACAATTACCGTGGCTTATCTTATGCACAAATGCAGTCTCAGCCTGAACGATGCTTTCAATCTAGTACGTAGTAGAAAGTCTAACGTTGCACCGAATTTTCACTTTATGGAGCAGTTGCACAGCTTCGAACAGGAGTTGAGGGACCGAGGGGGAGAAAACAAAAATAACGACCAGAGGTGCATCGGAGCATGCCGACCCAATGGGCCCTGCAATTGTCCAGCGCCCAGCTTCCTGAGTCCCATTGACCTGGGACTCAGTCCTGACTCGGGAATCGAATTTGACAGGTGGGCGGCAAGCACACCGGCCGAATGAAACGGACTTGGGGGTACCCAATACAAATTTTAGGTCTCTCCGTCACACGCATTATCAGGTAAATCCTGATCGAAGGTTATGATAATGCGCATTATCATTTTTGATATGTAAGACGAGCATGAAGTTCGTCTTTCGCGATATATTTCCAGATGGACTGGAATATTAGACGCGCTCGGTGAGTGCAGAGATGTAGATTTTAGAGGCATCCGAAGTTACCGCGCCGATACTTCCCTTTCGTAATTTCTCATTTCTTTCAGTGAAGCCTCTCATTCATAGTGTAGCTACGTTATATACAGCTACGTTTATTAAAGGTATATAAATTATTTAAATTTTAAATTAAATTGAGTTTTAGAAAAATTAATTTCCAAGGATACGCGTGTGTATCGCAACACTTATTTAGTACTCAACGTAATATAGAGGAAGATATATGAATATCTTTGCCAAAATTTAGAAATAATTTAAGAATGAGAGGAATTAACTTGAGAGAAAAAAAATATATATCAATTAGAAAAAATTATCTCTTCGTTAGACGATTAGCTTTTCAGCATATGCGTTCAATAATAATATGCTTCGATATATTCCTGCAGCGACGATGCCTATTTTGAAATTTTCGATTACGAAAATTGGGCACGTTACGTTACGCCATCGAATCATCGACTAATACGATACAGTCGTGTTGTGACTTAGGGAAAGAGTAAACGAGTTATGGCTGTTGATGCCTTTCTGTAAAAAAAGAAAATGCAACATTTATAATGCTCTTTTCTGAATTGTTATGGCAGCAAAGGACATTGAAAGTATTTTATAAACGATCCCGTAATTTCTCATCGCGCAACAATCGCGCAATTGTAATTGTACATTCTGATGTTAATGCTTCCAAGTTTTGAGACACCTTTAGCTTGTATGATTGTAAGCGGTATGCGAGATATATCGGATTCAAGCACTGTATTCGCGAGGTAGTAATGCATACCGCCATACCTCAAGAGAGCTCTAGACATATATATACATATATATATGTATATATATATATATATATATGTATGTGTACATATATATATATTTTAATACTTCTTTCCCCAAATCCTTCAATTAATGAGGCTGTGTTTATTTTACTGCAAGCGATATTTCATGCGCGAAGTAATTTCTAAACGACGAGTTCCCACCAGGCAATTAAAAGTAGTCGGAGATAAACGTCACCGCTTAGTATGCTAAGTTTTGTGATACAAAATTAAGGGAAGTTCTGTAAACACAGGGGCGAATTTAAAATTTCACGCGAGCACAAAAACAGTCCCCCGCCTCCACCAAAAAACTGATTTACTCGCGATATTCGCGATAAGCTACTAAGAAAACGAAGATATTTTCTAACTAGTATTTCCGAAGTCTGAAGGCCCGAATAAAGGCCGAAGGTTCGTTCAATTGATTCTTAAATCCGCCATTGAGCTTCTACTCAACTGTAGTTTGTGTAAACAATAAAACTCGAGATTTGTAACGAATAATTTTCGATGTAGTTTTTCGAAACACTAAAGTAACTTACATCGGATAATTGCCTCAATGCATTCTGACTTTCGAGATGACGCGAAAGGTATATGCACGTCGCCTCAGGTACATATGCCAGTAACTTAAGTTTAAGAGAGGACACATCTTAGGAATCTGTGCATTTCTGTAGGGCATTCCGAATCTCTCCCGCTCATCAGAAAAAAAAACCAGGTTTGTCACCGGTTTTAACGGAGTTGGAACAACTTGCGTCCAAGTTATTCGGAAATGGTACATGAAAGCGTTACTTTAAAAATTGTATTCTTTATCAATTCGGAATACATGTTTTGAAGAAATCGCTAAAATTTCAAATAGAATTTAAAAGGATTTAATACGCTTATTAATAGTAGGTATATTTAGCCTGCTAAAAGTGTTTGTAGAAAGGCATTTTAACTTTTTTAAAAGGTTACTTCTAAAATAACTTCTTAACATCTTGTTTCATTATATCACAGCCCTTCTTGATGGGCCAAAGTTTTTAATGAAATCGTTTGAGGGTTTTGATTTTCCTGTTGGTTTCTTGATAAATATATAATGTCCAAATTATAGTTTTTATTAATTTCGTTTTAACAATCGTTTTTTTATCTGAGATAAAGAAGTTACTATTAAATGTTATTGTTAAAGTAACGTTTTCAAATATCGGAAATCGGTCTTATTGTCAAGACTCCGTCGACTGTTACATACAGAAATCTGAAAGATAATGGTTCCTGCATGTTACATTTTTGCTGGCATCAAAGCAACTTCAGATTTTTTACATAGATACTTTTCTACACGAGGACATTGGGTGCATTCATATGAAAACGCATCTAGCTATACATTGCTAGTAATAACTCGTGCACTAAATTGGATTCTGAATTGTATGAATCAGCACTGTTTCTATTATCTTACAGATCTCAGATATATATTGAAAGTTATTTTTGTAAAGAAAAGAAAAGAAATGCATTCACATTCCCGAGCCAAAATGGCCTGACACTGTAACTATCTTTCATCCACTACTATATGTATCGTTCATTGAGCATAATTGAAGTTAATATGAGTGTATACAAATAAATGTTATTTTTGGTGTAATAATTAACTGCAAGAGTTGCGGTAATTAATAACTCGTGGCTATTGCAGGAGTAAATTGATATATAACTAAGGAAAAAATACATATATTTGACGTTAATGTAATAACAATATTCTACTATTACACTGTTGTCTGTTGTATGTTTACTGGGTGCGTGTGCCCGAGAAATTTAATCAAATATTATATGTGTATATTATATAAATTATTATTTTATATTCATCGTTGTATATATACTTTAACTAATTTTCAATTTAGAAATACAATTTATCTTACTTAAATTGTAGGTAATCAATTGTCATTTAAGCAGGTCATTTACATTCCATGCAAGTAACTTTGTCTCTTACTTTCCAAATTTATTTGACTATGTAAATCGATATATATATGCGTTTTATTCATTGATATGTTGAGATATTATATCTACTATTATAATAGTAACAATTCATTCAATTTCTATTATCTGAATGTGTAATAGTCGTTTTAATTTTTATCTATATTGTTCGTTAATTCATTTTTGTACTTCTGATGTAAAATCGATAATAAAATTTGGAAAAACTATTCCTTTTGTGAATTTTGTGTTATCAATATATATCATTATATAAAAATATGTATCATATATCTCTTGATATGTTCGTTTACTAAGGAACATTTATGTACGCTTTACGACAAGATGAAATTAAAAAGTACGTAAAAGCACTAAAACACATATCATTTTATCTTAGTCCCGAAACAGTCAATATGTATGTCGAATAACTTTATCTTGATCAGTCGTAATGAATAATTGAGCATAAATAAATTGTTAAAATATTAATTTAAAACTTTAATTGTATGAGTTTAACCAATAAATTGTGTATATTTGATATATGGAAAACATATTTAAAGGTATTACTTATTCTTGCAAAAAATATGTAATTTTTAAAATTATATAAGATAGATACGTCTTTATACATTTCGCCAATCTAGAATATAACTCTGTTGTAATAATTCATTAATCCCTTAACTAGCGAAAACGCGTTTTGATATTTCTGGTAGATTAAGATTATTTTTAAATGTTCTCTGTAGAACATAATAAACATACTTGCAATGTACAACAATTTCATGTTTGTTAGACTTTCCACGCGTTTTTTCAGATCATTAAGTTCAAGTTGGAGCACTTTCATTTGCTTCTTGCTCCAACTTGGCAACTTTTATAAAACTATCATAGTTATAAAAAATATTTGATCGCCACTTCTCAACAGGCGAAGCAAATCACTGAGAAATATCTCTCCCAAGAGAATCTCTCTTCTTTTAGTTATTCCCAATCGGCGTTAAACTGTAAATCCTATATATCTTTTCACAAATATATATATGCAAAAAGGGTTACCGCGTCCTTCGGAAAATAATGGAATGGAATGGATAATATCGAGGGACATAGTACATTTAAATGATGAATGTTAATTGTACAAAAAAAAAGTATTTATTTCTTACGATTGAGCAACCGAGCTGCAAAACATGGATACACGTGCAAACTTATTTTTTTCATAATTTTACAAGCAGCGCGTGTCTCACTGCTTATAAACGTATTAGATAATCAAATCGATGATTTGCTTAGAACAATTTACCAGTTTGTTTGATGTATTGAGATCGGTAGTGCTTTCTGATAAAGTTGTAAGAATATTCAAAGCACTCTCAGATTGTCGTACAGCGCTTATTAATTCATTACGATCATTGGGATCTGATGTAGCAGCTAATAATGTTCCTAGTCCAACTAAAGCTCTGAATATTGCCTCAGATTCATTTAAATTTGGCAATATGGTAAATAATACATTTAGAGCTTTCGTTCTACCAGGTGTGTCATTATATTTATTTAGCGCTACGATCAGATTTAATATATAAGTCGATATTGCAACCTGTAATGTAATATCGTAATTTGTAAGCTTATTCTTTTGCAAATCTTACACCATTTCCGGTTTTTCATACAAAAAATATTTCATATTAAAGTGTATAAAATGAAGAAATTCGTTTATGATTATTTTATCAATTATTCATATGATTTAGCTTCTCGCACAAGTATTTTTAATTATTATTTTAATAATTAATGACATACCTGATTATGTCTATCTCCAAGGGATTGTAGGTCCAACATAGACTTGAGTACCTCATCCTTATAATCCATACAGAGTTTTTCTCCTTTCTCATGCTGGAACATATTAGCTATCAGACGGAAGGTGAGCATTTGATTGCAGGGAAATGCATCCGATTTAATATGTCTTCGTATGACTGGTAGCAATTCCTCTGTACATAGTTGATCGTTTACTTCTTTGTGAAGTATAGCGAGTCTCACTATATCGAGAACTGGGAACACCGTGTCGTTCGGCCAATCTACAAGACTCTTTAATGTGTTGATAGCGCTGGTTTTAACTTCTTCAGACACTTGATTATAATTTTGCATAAGTTCTTTTATTGCATCTTCCTTCTCCTCTGATATTTTATATACATTTTCTTGTTTAATATTTAAATATTTAGAATTTAACTCGTGTAACTTTCCTGCAATCAATGTTACAAATGTTTTATCGACAAAAAATAATGCAAAATTATATTGCTTTTCCATTATATCTAATCATCTTAAATAAGTCTTAATTACCCAAAATAGCAATTAAATTTCCTTGTTCAAACTTTAAATACCTCAAGTGAGGTATATAGGAAGGAGAGGCAGATGTGTTGGAAGAACTAAACGTCGATGATTGTGCACTAACATTGGGTGTACTAGACGATGTTCCTGATCCGGGAACGTATCGGCTTCCTCCTGTAAAAGGATCTACATATTGCGATCCAGTATTCAAAATGGGGGCCGGATCAGAATTCTTTACTATGAAATTTGCAACCTGAAATATACAAATTCTCATTTTTCTTTCAGATTTACGATTTTAGAATCATTTTTTTAATAGCAATAAGATATTTAACATTGAACATTATATATAAGATTAAATACTTCTCAAAATTTATACCTGATCTAAAAATAATTGACTGAGATTATTGTCATGAAGGAACTTTTGTGCAACATGCCAGGGATCTTCGTTTTTATTATATGGAAGTTTCAAAGGTGGCACGCCGTCTTGTATATCAACTGAGAAGACATAATCGTATTCTATGCCATTGTATAGTTGCTTTCCGGAGGTGGCCGCAGTACCGCCGGTCGCACCCATCACATCGCCAACTTTTATCCAACGTTGTTCGCTTTGTGACCAACTGTATGCCCTAACCGCATCCCCTTCGTTTACTATCTTTGTTTGGCCATCTCTTTGACCAGGTTGTAGGAGAACTCTTGAATCTGGCAAACTGCACATAAAAATAACTGATTACAAACAAAAATAAATATTACAACACGAATAAAAGATTATTCTATTAAAAATAAAGTGCACTTACTCCTTTATATTGATGTCTCCGATTACCTGCTCTGCATTCAGAGTTGTATTCGCTACTTCTTTCTCAAATGCTTCCAACACCTCCAAATTAGCGTGACGTTCGGGATCAGCTGAGAATATCCTAACGGCCCCGTCTGAACTTCCGGAAACTATGTCGCCATTCGTGAACAAATCAATGGACCATATTGAATGCGTCGGCAGAATGATGGTTTGTTTCAGATCCGCATTGTACCATATTCTAATAGTCCTGTCTTCTCCCGATGAGTAGACATATGTACCATTTGGAATAGCTGCTATACTATAGATATAATTCTCATGTCCACAATAAGTGCCTAAACAGGTCCCGAGTTTGGCGTTCCAGTGCCTTATAGTGGCATCGTTCGCACAAGTTAGAAACTCGTCCTCCTTAATGTCAACTATGTCGCGGACGCAGTCGGTATGTCCCGTTAATTTGTGTTGCACCGAACCGTCCCTCGACCATACTATTATCAATTTGTCAGCCGATCCACTTATTATATTGCCATTCGACAAATCTGCTATGCACCATACCGCAGCAGTGTGACCGACAAGATTCAGCTGCGGTTTACTCAAGTCCCTCACGTCCCACAATTTCGCAGTGAGATCCCAGGAGCTCGAAAGAAACGTGCCCTCCTTCTTGCCTGTCTTTAACTTACATACATTGTTCTGGTGCGCCGTTAATGTGTGCGCAGGCACCGTCTCATCTGCCACATAGACACATATGATATTGTCGCTGCCGCCGGTGATGATGTAGCCCTTGGGATCACTCTTCGACGGATTTATCACACACACCGAACTGACGAAGTTGGAGTGGCCCGTCAAAGTCGCGCTCTGCTCGTACTCGTTGCCTTGTCTGCAAAAATTCCAACCGTTAGTCAGGTTAGGTTAGGTTTTAAGCACGGAGTTTTATTACAATCTCCAGAAAGCGTGCAATATTAAAAGTCGATTTTAATATCAACGTTCAGCTGAAAATTCTGTCACTGTATGTACATTTAACCTCACACGCAGGAACGTGTCGCTCTCTTTTTTAACGGTTAGGGATCGGAGAATTGTATGAGAATGGACCGAGGAGTTCGGAGTTGCCTGGACGTGTGAGAATTTGTATGCATTACCAACCCGGTCGGCTTCCACACGCGCGCCGTCTTGTCCCGGGAGACGGACACGACGGTGCCGTCGAGGAAGGTCGTCACCGCTCTCACGTCGGCGCTGTGGCCGAGCAGCACGCTGCTCAGCTTGTACGGCGGCTTGCTCATGCTGAAGCGCGCGATCCCCGTCCGTTTTCCTCCGGATTTCGGTCGATTTCACGAAAACTGCAGCGAAATACACGGCGAACTCGGCACTCCTCTCACCGCGCCACTCCTTTGTTCGCGATCAGCCGCGATGACAGACGCAATCTGAGGCTGCGGTCACATGATACGTGATGCGTGATGCGGGATAGAACGTCCGTCATAGCCCAACCAATCAGAGCTATCCC
>VBVQ01000896.1:0-44313 GCA_011636635.1 Tetramorium simillimum | reverse complement strand
ATAAAATATAAATTCTAAACTGATTGTGAGAGAAAAATACAGTTACTTTTGGCCTCAACCACAATTTTATAATATTTCTAACGATAATTATGATTAACATGATGATGCATATAGTTAATCATATTTATTGTTAAAAATATTGCAAAATTATGGTTGAGACCAAAAATAACTATATTTTTCTCTCAGTGTAAAAATATATCGTTGTGAAATTAAACTAAAAATCGGCATCACAATTGATATATTATTTCTCGCAGTTCAAATATATCATACCTGACATCACAAAAGTATCTCAATCCTGATTCTCTATTTACTTTAACTTCCTTGACATATTGTTAAGACGCATCGGGATGTGCAACGAAGAACAACAAATCCTGCCAAACCTTCGCGAAGCGATCGCGATACGGTTCGTAAAATTTTATGACGCCGATATCTTGTGTGCAGCTCGAGGGCCCGGATTTTTCTCCGATCGCAGATACGCAATCGTCTCGCGATTTCTCGTAGCGCCAAAACGGAGAAGAATACTTCACGGGCGTGCGAAGGTGTTCATTCGTGCTGAACGATCGAGCGATCAATTCGACGTGAAACATCAGCATTCTACCGTAATGGTGTAGGTTCGCGACCCTCGCTCGCATAAAAGGTACTCCATCTACAGCCTGGAAACGCCTTAAACACACGGCACTGCCACCGTTCATCAGAGATCTCCCTTAAGCTCGTGAAATTAATCCTGTGTTTCACATAGCAGACCAACTATATACATATTTTTTTTTTTTATGCAAACATACTACATGTGATATGTAATAGTACATAAATAGTTATTTTCAAATAGAGTCGCTAAAGTTTTATGAAAAATAATAATAGCAAATCCATCGATTCCTTGACTTACATTGAAGATAAACGAGATAGCCGCGCTTCGGAGGATTGCTCGCGCAAATTATGCGAACTACACTACAATTCAGCATCAGTTCGGTTTCGATACATTCCGAACTGCATCCCGGCGGCAGACACGGTCAAGCGGAAATGTCTGGAAGTTTACATCGGGATCTGCACGTACGCAACGTGTTTGCAGACCGCGAACGATGTTTGTAAACGGCGGTGCCAGCGGTCACGGTAGCGTGTGGTCAGACTGCCCGAAATCTTCGATGGATTCCGAGTACCGCAATAAGGAAGATGGAAGATGGGACGTAACCCGTTACGTGCAACACAAATACAGATTTGTAATAACGGAAAATAAAGCGGAATTTATGGTACGTGATTTCTGCCCAAACGCCAATTTCTCGAGCGTTGAATTGAAGATGAAAACAAATCTAAGACACTAAAGAGATTTCTAATTGTGAAAGATAATATAACAAATTGAAATTCATAAAATATGTTGATGGAGATTTTAGATTATAATATTATTCAACAAATATCAGATCTTAGATCTCTCAGATGAGCTATGCAATTTTTTGTTAATTTTAATTCTTTCTTGTTAGGGTAAATACAAAGCGCTTTGATTAATGGATACCAATCATGCTATGGTGTCCCAGTTAAAAGTGCCGTCTGAAAGTGTAACTAATTAGACACTTTCGAAAGTTACCGCAGAATCTGACGTGACAGTGTTTCATTCAGTTGGTTTACCGCAGACGCGATATTAATACACGTAATTGCTGGTGAAAATCCACATTCTATTAATAATCTATGATAATGCGAAAAAATTTTTACGTATATTCATATAATAATTAAATATAAAGAAAACACTTAAGCTCTCTCTGGATTACACGCACGGATCGAATATTCCTCAAGACTTTCGTAGAGGAATTCAAGATCTCAGGAATTTCAAAGTGACAAATTGGAACTGTTTCGAATAATTTTATCTATAAAATGTACAACCTTGGGAGAAAAGCCAAAAAAGTATCTAGCAAGCGGACGTAATGACATTTTATCCGGCGGAAATTTTATCCTATTTCCAGACTTTTTGCCACTCTTGGCAAGAATTCTCAATGTCTCAGAAACTAAAAAAAATACATTTTAATGATGTTTTTGAGACTCGTCCCCAAGAAAGTTTCAAACTAGTACGTGACGATATTAACAAACGAGCTTCCTAATGTAAAACGCTTTTCAGGTCGAATCAATATCTAGAATAGTTTCGTCAAAATTAAATTTATATATAATTATATAATTAGAAATCATTTTCTGAATGCGCTTAAACTATTTTTAATCAATAACGAGAACTTTTCGATTAACAACGATCAAGCTACAAGTCACAAAAAGCTGCGTGAAATTCTGAGAAAGTAAAATTTTCAAGTATATTGTTAGTGTAAAATATATATATTAATAATTCAAGCAACGAAATTAATTTAAACCTAAATTGTATAATTATCACATTGTAGAATTTCGATTCGTGCTTTCTCGTTTGCAGTGCTCGTTTTCACGTTATGTGCATTGGCGCGGCCGCGTCGAATCCGTCGTCATCGCTCGAACGAGCGCGATTGCGAAACGCCGCGGTCCGGCGATCGCGATTTGCGTGGGCGGTCTTTAAGGAGAAACGGCCGTGATTCAGAAATGTATGCACGCAGCAAGCACTAAGAGGATAACCGTAATATCCCCGCGAAGCGGCCACCATAAACCGTGACCCACCTCAAGCGTGGTGCGGGCTGCGTGCACCTGCAAAACGGAGGCGGCACAAGCGAGCCTTTACGCACGTGTTACACCTTGTTAAGTCGGCGCGACCTTTGTAGTGCTCGTAATTCTCGCACGCATTAATAATACCATCAGCTAAGCAGCTGCACGTACGATTAAACGACGATGACGTGAGAAATTGTCGATCGATGCATCCTTTCGCATAAAAGAAAAAAATATATCGTCCATGCCGTCACGTCGGCCTGTCGTCGTTACGTCAGCTGGCAGAAATCTCGACATCGAATGCAGAAAGAAGCGAAATATTTCCCAATGTTATGTAAAGTGAATGTATGTATATACATGCCTACATTTTTTTCAAATGTATGTTTATTACATCGCAGTATCGTAAACTTTCACAAAGTCTTGGAAGGAATTCTCTCGATTAATAGCGCGCAAATTATCATAGCAAATTTATTGTGCTTATTTACCGCGTGCTCGTTATTTTTTTCGATCCGTTTACTCGCTTCTTGCGTACGTTGACCCGTGCCCACTATCGTACCGTGCTATTTGTTGACCGAATATGTAGGACGTTCATTACGATGATTTACCCAAGAATTGTCGTTATTACCTTGCCTTTCAGGTCAACGGTAACGCGATCCGTCAAACACGCCACCCCCGTGACCGGAATAGTGGGTCCCTTTCGACAGCGAGATCGTCGTGATCGAATTCTCTTATTACATCGACGCGTAATTAACTCGAGCACGTCACCGCAAAGAGAGAGAGACAGAGCGATTAATTGCGGGAGCGATAAAGAGCGAAATGAAGTAAATAACAGATCGATACAAAATGTGAATTCTCTCCGTTCACGGCGTTCTCGCGGGAAAAACAATTCCGACGTGCTTCGCACGCCTCAATCGTACACGCGGAATGATAAATCCAAAAATCTCGCGGAAGCCGCGCTTTTCTCGGTCACGAGTGACTCGCGTGCGAACACCTTCGCGGAAAAATGCCGCGATTTTTCCTCCTCTCTCCGCGGAATTCTCTCAGCTCCGTCAGCGGCCGACGGAACAGGACGTTGGTGCAAAATCGGGTCGAATTCGTTCCGTCTAAAGTCTCGGCATCGATCGATTACGATCTCGACCGTGATTTACGAGCCTGAACGCGCCGCTATAGGGGAGAAACTTCGCGTGCGCGCGCGCGCGCATGTCAAATCGATCTTTTGTCACACTTTAACGCGCTGTTGCCCTAACCCGAGCGGAATTTATGACGAGACGTTAAACGATAGATCGCTCTTGCATAGTGGCCTCTGCCAGAGCGAGCAGATTTCTTCGGCCCTGACCGACGGTGTCGATCGTTTCGTCCGGCTGCTTGCGCCTAAGCGCAATCGTCGTGTACCTGATCTCCCTTCATGCGACTCGGCACACTCATCTCTGATTCTCGATCGTGCGATTCGGCATGTATCTCGATCTTCTATCGCGCAACGCAACGCTCCCGCCGCGAAGAAAATTGCCGCGAGTTTACGGCTAAAACTCGCGGACAGATCAAAGTGCTCGATTTTTGATGATTCAATTTCTGGATATGAAATTAAAGATTAACCTTTGCGATTGTTTAATTAGCAACATGACAATGACGTGTCGTGCTTTCACATATTAATAGTTCTCATCAACGTGGAAAAATTAATAAGATAGCAGGGACTTTCTCATAAAAGTTCGAATTTTCGTTAGAAAAATGTATGTAAGCGGTATTACTGACATTATTGTAAATCGCGTTTGAAGCTCAATTCTTCGTGTACTGTTTTTACATACATGCGAAGTTCAGATAGTATCGGATTCACTTAATCCGGAGCACGAATGTCCGGCGGCCATCCGGACGAAAGATAATACACAGAAATCGAGGACGGCGGATTAGAAAAATAATTCGCTTTCACGTGATTCAACGGCCGGAAACCTTGTTCGGCCGCGAGAGATCAATTCAACAATTAATCGTACATATTGAATATTTTTTATACGCTTTCTAGTAGTTCTGCTAAGTGTTAACAAGTATAGACACTGCTAATGCCAACAGAAAATTCCGTAATTAAAACGCAAGCGGGATTATAATGAAAGAACGAAGCACGCTCGTAATAAAGTTCCGCGTTTTCTAAACGAGCATGTGTAATTAAAATTTATTACGCGATATCATCACGATATTACGATGGGCGTTATTTTTAGTGGCAAGAGTCCCAAAAAGAGATAAGACACAGTTGTTTTAAGAATAATCGTAAGATTAATTTAATTATCCCTAATGGTCAGAGTGTAGAGAAGAATCATGCGGTTCTTAAATCTTTGGCCTTGAAAGCTGTAATGGATCACGTGAAACGTGCGTTGAAGGAGCCTCCAATTATATGCGACAAGTACAAATAGCTAGCGAGCATGACAGTAGCGGACGATACGTATAAGGAAGGTCTACGCTATTTTAACGGTACATACGAGTTATCTCTGCCGAACAAATTGTCCTCTTTTTTGCTTTCTCACGTAATTAGCCGCGATCTTTTAGTAAAAATGCGAGTTGTTTCTATGCTGTGAAAATGATATCGTGCCATGACGAATATTGCAATTATTGCGATTTTATGGAAACGTTGAAAGTAGCATTATTTTGTGAAACTCTGAAAATATAATTATAAGAGGTTCAATTAACAGATTTTACTGCAAAATATAACTTTTACAAATTAATTTTTTTAAATCCGCTAGTGTGTAAAAAATGTTCTCTCTCTGATAATATTTAAAATAATAATGAACTCATAAAGAAACAACACAAAATTTCAGATTTTAAAAAAATTATTCTATCATCGAAGAAATACGGTCGCAACGGACAATTAAGATTTTATTTGTTTTGGCAAACCACACGCCATGCTATTACTTTATTCTTTCGCGAGCAATACCGTTTCGACCTTAATTACTCTTAATTCAACGATGATAATGACAATTAACGGTTGAAACACGTTTCTCTACGTCTCTGATAATAATTGAACGCCCATATTACGCCGATATCCGCTTGCACGACCATGTTAATATCCGCTCAATTTTCCAGACTCAATTAATTTCCGACAGATTCTGTTACGCATTAAACAATTGAATATTTGAGAATTTTCCGCAGGAATGACTGATCCGCACAGTCATTTGGGCTTAGCAAACCCACGGACCCGAGCTCAATACATTGCGGATGCAATCGCGCACAAGTATACACACGTTTTTGTTAGTGACAATGAAATAAACATTTGAGAAAAATAAAAACGGAATACAAAACTTAATTAAAAAATAATAAGAGAAATAAGAACAATACGTGTTTGATAAAGTAGAACAGCAAAAGCTAAAGCTTATTTTTATTTATATCTCTTGATAAAAAAATTTGAGAATTCTTATTATTATTAAAAAATAATCACATTTTATCAACCTTGTATATTTACGTGAATGTATTTTAGATTTATAATATTTTAATATATTCATTTATACATAAATACAAATAACAAGATAAATGCGATATTCTGCTCAATTTTAAAAGTAAAAAATATCTTCATTCGTCTAATGAAGTTTTTTCTCAAAAAAATGGAGCATTACTATCAGATGACATGATCTTAGCTCGAATTGGAACATCGATGCAATCATTGCCAACTGGCAACGGGATACATTTAAAGATTAGAGTACGGCACAGTGTGCCTCACTGTGCTGAAACTTTCTTTCAGCACGAAAGTACAAATATATCACTGTCATCGTGTTAATTAATAATTCATTTTCACAGTAAAGCTGCAACCAATAACGATAATAATTGTATTTTTACACGCGCAATATTAATGGTCAAGAAAATTTCTGGAAGATAGAAATTTACAAGAAATTCTCTCTTGCATTCTTTTTACACGAAATAATCGATGGCATCGAAAAAGGAACAAAAGTTCGAGCAATTCCTTTTGGACATTTCCACCACTTCGCTACTGTCAAATGCACGTATATATATCTTTCTTCTGGCTTTTCTCGTAATTTTCTATGCAAAGGAATGCCAGAGAAATTGCAGAGAGGCGAACGTCATACAGCAATTTTATGGGCGAATCGGGCCAAGTCTATTTTCGAAATTCAATCGTTACTCGCGTCTCCTCGCGATTGGAGCTCTTGCCAAAAGCAATCTTTCGTGAAATTAGATATGACATAAATTACGTATAGATACTAATCATCGAACGGATTAGGCATAAATATCTTTGAAGGACATATCGTGAAATCTATGAAATCCTTTTAAAATATATCTCAATGATGTCTGTGAGAGGCTTATTTTAGGATCTTATTTTTTTACACGATTTTTTCACGCTGTCAAAAAATGATGAAGGTTTACCTGGACTTCGGGCAGCCATTTTTGGCGCAAACAGCTTCGCGAAATCAAGAATTACCAGTCCTTAAATGCCGCTGCGAGTGTAATTTTAGAGCAATCTCAATGACTCACCTGTAACAGAAAATTACACATTGGAAGAAAAAAGTGACATTACATAAATATTCGTCGAATACGAAAACTAAACATGTGACCCTCACTACGGTGACGTGACAGACTGCAAATGTCGCTCTAATTTATAATGAAGGAAATTTGTATTAATTTAATGCGATAAGTTTTAATTAACGTTCTAACTTGAGACCACAACCTATCTACTTTCCACTGTCGTGAAACCAGAGATAATTTATAATTTCCTGCGTGGGAGAGTTTTCCCTATAAACAATTTCTCGCCTCTTTCCCGAGCGTTTTTGACATTTAACTCGGGGTGCTCTTCAAATTAATATTCCACCGTTCGTTTGAAAGTTATTTGCGAAGTTATAGCGGAGCCATTGGAATGTGACGAAAAGGAAAAAGGAAAGGGGAACAGAAACGTTGTTTGTGATAATACAGTAGTAAACGGCGATCGACGCTCGATTGCACTCTGATGGGGAAATTTAATTGAATAGCGATACGCGTCGATAGCGAGCCGACCGGAAAAGTGGTCGCATGAAAAATCACGATCAAATGCAGAACTGCCGCTCGCAATTCCTTTTTTTATCAGTGAGGGCAACGTGTCGCCTACAGTCGTAAAAGCTGCTCGCTCTCAGCTTAAATACGCAGAACACCGTGTCGATACGCGTTAAATCATGGAATAAGAAATTTTCCGTGAATATTATATCTTATGCATAATATCACAGAGGTGCACTTTCTCTCTCGACGCTTTCCTCCAAAAAATAAATTTTAAATAAATAACTTTTTTTTTAGAAGAAATTTTATTCAGCAGTTATATACTGCGCAATAATTTTGCTATCTTTCGTGTATCACGAATTTTGGATATAGCTGGAGCTCCAAATTTAAAATAAGGAAGGTCTATTTAAAAGAAACGAATACAAATGTGTTACTGATCCAAAAATTATTGCGAGGTAGAATTCTTACTTCAAGATCCATTCAACCAACGTTATTTTACGAATTTACTTAAATTCATGTAAAAAAAGTATGTAATGTTTTCTTTTTAATCAATTTTTAACGAGCGACGGTATTATCGAGAAACCGTCGGCCGGGACGGAAAGCGCTGCCTTTCGTCGACGGTTGCAGGAATCTGCAGCTCCGATAGTCGACGTCGAAAGTGCGAGGCAACCAGGCTGCGAGCTCCGCTCGCCAGACGTCGTGGTCGAGAAAATCGCGATCAGTGCTGTGTGCCTTCGGTGGTAACGATTCGAGGCGAGAGGTAACGCTCGAAAAATGCGAAGCGCGCGCGCGCTTCCAAAAGACGCTTTTAGAGCGATGCCTCCTGCCGACCGGGTATCGCCGAGGATCGACCCAACCCGTTCGTAAAATTAGAACCACGACGTGCCCCCGGCGCGCCGACTCGCATTCTCCTCGTTTATTATCCTATTTCTGCGCCCGCAATATGCGGAAATCGTGCTACGATAAATACTGGATATCCACACCGTACGCAGCACCCGACTATTGTTATCACGGAGATCCCTGCGGGATTTTTAAATAAACCAAAATGCATTCCTCGGTAAAACGCGCAGAATCGAAAATATCACACACGTTAACAATTATATAACACGAGAGTATACGTCTGCCGTGATTACACCGTACGTACAGTCGGTCCGTAATTAATGGCAATCCATATGTAAAATTAGAACTTTCGAGAGGCGGTGACGCGTTCCCTTCCTTCAGCTATTTCTGCAGTCACGTTCGAGCACCCTAGACCTCTCGTTTCGCTTTTGTTTACCCACCTATCGGTTACTTGTAGTAGTACGGATCGAAGTTACAGAATTACCGCTTTGCATGCCTGGCGCGCTCCAAATTGTCCGCCTTGCAATACCGATAATTTTAAATAACTTAACTATCTTGAATAAGATAGTTAAGTTGTTAGACAGGAAAAACTCGTGCAAAAATTTATTCTTAATCGATGCTGAACGATTGCTAAATCAAATTTCAATTGAATTGAAATTTCGTAACACAAATCCAATTATCCATTTGTAATGTAGTCTTTTGTTTAGGTAAATTACTGGTTAACTTCTGATCCTCGAATCGTGTTCCCATCGCAAAGCCATTGAATTGCATTAATTGTCGAACTTACAAGCGCGAATATGATGTAGTTAGCGTGACTCAAGTTCCAGCGAAGTGCGAGCAAACAATATGAGGAAATAGATAATGATTTCGGGGAAATTACGTCTTGTCGGTACAGCGAGACGTTTTGCGTTGTAGCATTGCCGTAAAGATAAGTCGGCGGATACTTTGAATGCACTATCGCTTCGATTCTTCGTAGCGGTTGCTCAACATCGGCGACTCTAAACGAATTCTAAAGACTCTTCGGGATTTAGGCGTAATTACAGGGATTGAAGGAAGAACGGTCCACTGGATGCAAATGAATGGCGAATGATTATAGGACGAAAGAAAAAGAGAAAGGAGAAATGCGATTGCAACCGCGTTAATTAATGGTTATAAAAATCGCCTTGCTAAATGGGCATGAGCAGGACAAGATTCTTACCGGCTACGACACGACCTTTTCTCATTACTAGCTAGAAAATATTAGTAGACGCGTAGAATCGAGAGAAATTGCAGTCCAGGCGATACATCTTATCCGACCTCTTCGTGATAATTATTAAGAACTCAGATGTGTCATTTCGAATTCTATTTGTTTAGCAATTATAATCAAGTTATTAATTAATGATGACTGATTAATAATACCGGTTCTTATTTACGTCGAATTAAATCGAGGCTGTTAAAACTTTATTCCCGCGAGACATGTTGGGAAATCGAAATCTGGTTTTCCTCAAATCCGCTGCGTAATACTCTAGAGCGATTTTCTAGAGTCATTTTCAGGAGCGTGACTTCGCGTCGTTACGGCAATCTCTTGTTGTCAGCTAATTAGCTGCAATCCCGTTGCCACATTATGAGACCGATTATGCAGAGCGAGCGGCTGCATGCGCTTATTTGGCGTTTTCAGTCTCGCCACGGCATTTGCATAATATAATTATCGCTCGGCCCCTTTCGCGAGCAATAAATTGATTCATCGGCGCTCGTAACTCATCCCAAATCGTTTCGGGAACGTTATCGGGCTATATCTTTTAACCTACGATCGTATGAGCAACATCGGCACAAGATGCGTCTATCGAAGTCGCCCATCGTATCGTGTCGGTATCTAAGAGTCACTTCCATATGCCGGTCGCAAATAATAACGAATGATATTGAGATCCAGAATACCAGATACTATAATGAGCGCCCGCAATTTCTCCTACCGATAACTTTGTCGGCGACGCACGCAACAAACATGCGGTCGACCTATATGGAAAACGATTCTAGCGGCTTTAAATTACGCACTCCAGCGTCTAATCTATACCTAAGCTGATCGCCTCGTTTCAGCGTAGAGGAAAAAAAAAGAGGAATAAAATGGATGCGACGTTAGGCGAGGAAGGAAGCGATCGGAAAGGGCCAATGGAGAATCGATCATTACCTTTCTAATTACGAGCCAGTCAAGACACGTCCATCAACGATGCAATTATGCGTTTGTAATCAAGACGGTGGCCTTTAATCTGTCTCTCGCAACCCTCGTTTTTACACCCAATTGCGAAAGGCCCCTTCGAGAAAAAAAAGGCAACTGTTAATTGGGGTATCGAGCGGAGCGGAGCGATGTTTACGAAAGAATTTATTTAAATCGCTGCAACGGTCGTCTATGAGTTATGGGCTGCCGGGACTAAGTCGTTTGGATTTACGATACACGGTTCCGTAACACTTTCATCACAGATCCGTGCAGTGCGGTGCCTCATATCGGGAAGAAACGACCCCGTTAGACGGAACGACAGAAATGAACCTCGTCATTACGCGTGAGATGCACTGCTTTATTTATTGATTCGATCTGGCAGCGATTGTGATCGATGATCGTGTCGCGAGGCATCATCGGTACAACGAGCTATCAACATTTCTCATCTCTACGTCGTCGTGCTCTTCAAACTTTCTTCACGTCAGTACACTTGTTCGCTGACTTTCTCGCAGTTAAAGTTTTTTTTTACAGCCTTTATCAAAACATATGGTTAACTTAAACAAATAATAAAACATGTTTTTAGAATTAAACACGGTTCATAGTGCGTGAGTTAATATTGAATAATATTCAATTAATTCTATAATAAATTACAAATTGTACATTTCGGCGCCACTTCAAGGCATTCTTAGCGAAATGGTGGATAAACAAATTAAAAATCATATGATTCATCTTGCCGTTACGTAAGAAACTAAAATATTATGAATAGCAAAGTAAGATCGACTCGCTGAAGTTGAATTCTTTCCGCACGACAAAATTTAATGTTTTTCTACACTAGACCAAAGTAGATTCCAAAAAAAAGAAGAAAAAAGTAAAGAGTTACGTGATTAGTACGAGAGGCAAATGCGTGCTAATCGAGAAGAGATCGAACTCTTGTATAAAAATAAAATTAAGAATTTGACATCTCACGCTCTCAGCTTGCTAACATAACAACAGAAGAATTAAGACAGATTCGTACTCGAATAGAAAGTCTCGATATAAGGATTAATGAATTGGAAGTAGCCAATAATTCACTTAATGCACGCATCAGGTAATTCTCTTTTAGAAGATTCTCTTCTTCTTCTTCTTCTTTACACAGGACCTGTCCTGTCATTTCTGATTTATCATGCCTCTTGCGAGGCTGAGTAATCAGTTCTATGAGCAATTTTTTTACAGTGGATAGGTTGCTAATCTTGTCCACTAACCTTCCTCCTTTTGCAAACGGGTTTAGGATCGTCTTAGATGAAGAGTGTGCTCTCGGCGGAATAAGTTTTTAAACAGTTAGGTTTTGTAAAAGACGGAAAAATTAAGGAGCATCGGGATTCGAACTCAGGATCCTTCGTTTCGTACGTCTTCCGTACATCACGAACGGCCCCAAAATCTTACAGTATCTGTTTTTGTTTGATTTGAACTCGAATCTTCTGGTTCGTAGACTAGCGCACATGGGTTAAGGTCTTATTTACAAATACTTTACATAATCTGTCCTATACACACATA
This sequence comes from Tetramorium simillimum, assembly GCA_011636635.1. Taxonomy (NCBI): domain Eukaryota; kingdom Metazoa; phylum Arthropoda; class Insecta; order Hymenoptera; family Formicidae; genus Tetramorium; species Tetramorium simillimum. The sequence goes on along the minus strand of VBVQ01000896.1, from coordinate 32,192 downwards.
TGCCTTTTCCCGTATCGCGTTCAACGATGTTTCTGCGCGTACGTACATACTAAACGTTTCATTTCGGGACAATTCGATCCGCGGTCGAAAGAGAAAGAGACTGATAAACGATCACTGGTACCCGGTGTCGATAAGTGGCAGCTGCCCGCGGTTGTTCGTTAAGCACTATAATTACTATCCTCAGGAATCCGCCAGCCGTCGCGCGGGATTACGGAACTCGCTACCAGGAGACAGGACTGTGTTTTCTGTTCGGGGAGAGACCGACTCGCAATACGCTGATTAGAGATCATCGTCTCTCGAATCCGATCGCATTAACTGATAGTAACGACGACTTCTGAGTGCCATCGATCCCCTCGATCGAACATGCGCCATGCCCGCGGCCACCGTGCCTCGATAATCGACGGTTCCTCGATCCGGTTCGACGGTTCACGAGAACTGCCGCAATTCGTCTTATGCGGTTATTACTCGCGATACGTATATCGCTTCAAGGCTCTTAATATCAGATCAGGGTTATATCGAAGTGTCCTATTTCTATCATTATTTTTTTCATTCTTTGGCCAACTTTGAATTAACCTTTTTATAGCAAAAATTACAGCAGTGAGCTAAAATAATTAAAAATTTTTTTTTTAATTTTGTGAGAAATTCTCGAAGTGAATCAAGAGAACTAGGAAACAAAATTCAAATCTATCTAAAGCCATGTCGAATAAAATTTGTCGACTCTCTTCTCTCGCGACAAAAAATATGTAAGAGTCAAAGAGTTTTTTGACACAATGTAATTGAGTAATTAAGCGGGTATCTCTGTCTCTGACTAGGATTAATTGACCCTTTTTAAAGAAGGGTCAGTAGCTCGTCATGTAGCTCTCATATGCGAGGTCATGATCATCTGTAACTCAATGACCACAGTGGATCTATTTCGATGTTTTCGAAAGGGAGCGAGAAACGTACAAGCCTCATTTGGCTCCGTTTCGCGACAGGTGGACGAAACTGTCGATAGCAAACGTAATGGCGAAATTCGTCTCGGATTGCTCGAAGCGTCGCATCAATTTCGCGCTGGGTAAAGGGTGAAAAGAGCGGAGAAAATCTAGGCAGTCGTTGCGATGCTTAATGGCCGCGTTTAATCAAGGAATGTATAATGAATAAACGGAATTATCCAGAATGGCAGGTTTCCGGCTTTATCGCGAAGGCGGTTTTCACTGCGGCGCAATCAAACAAGATACTTAACTTTTGAAAGTTTCGGAGTGACGATGAAAGTCGCACTTGCTAGTAATGATGTCAGGTTAATAGTAATTATAACTAATTATAAGTTTTTATAGTTTCTCATAATCACATCTTTCGTGTCGGAAACTGCCCCTTCATGCCCCATCGTCGCTCGCACGATGAGATAGACTTAATCGAACAACTTCCACCGTGAAAAACACCATTAACATATTAAAATCTTAAAAACAAAACGAAAACCGCCATAAAGTATGCAATAATACCAGTAATTATGAACAGATAAATATATAGAAATAGATAACAAGGATATCAGGAAACGTTAAAATATAGATATGAAATAACACTCGCGCTTCGAATTAATTTCCGTACTACTTATGGCAGCTCTCGTCTTTTAATTTCAACCGCTCGATACGTAATGCATATGACGAACGCGATTGCGGACGTGGGCGCGCGCATGAATTTGCATAAGGGCCTTGCGGAGTCGGCTCTCTCGGCGAAGTTGCTGGCACACGTGGGCAACGATATCTGGTACGCGACGGAGATTTCGCCATGGATCACGTAAGCACGGCGACGGCTGTTTCGCAGCAGCGCTCCGACAGTAGTGCCTCGCGAGTCACGATTCTTCAATGAAATCTCGCGGTACTTCGGCAACGCGGCTTCGATCGGATAACGCGAGATTCATCGGCGTTTAACCTTTAATGGAAAATCTAATAGACGAGATAATCTGAGACACAACATAAAACGACGGCTGCGATTCGAATAATTTTCTTTCTGGAGAAAGAATGGGATTTCGGCGAAAATGTTTAAAGATCGAACATAAAAATGACTTTTATAACAAAAATAGAAATCTAAATATAAGTTACCTTTATATCTTATTAATTTATCAAGGTATCTTTTACCTTCAAATATTAATACGTTTTTATTATCGAGTTATATTATCCACTCCATTGTAACAAAGTAATTTTTTCAGTTATAAAAGCCCTGTCGACGCGGACAGAAATAACTGGCGAACGGTCGATGCCTTTAGACGGCGGATGTGCCAAATACTTTTACCAACGCATAACGGAAGCCGTTATTTTTGCCGCTGGTCTTCCTTTCACGCGGATCAATGAGAGGATTTATTCACATTAGTAGTCAATTATGCGTGCAACACGATGAGTAAGTAAAAATTAAAATACCTAATACTACTTTATATTTTAATGTTAGGATTATTGTAAAATAAGATACAGAGAAAAATAAGTTTTTTTTATACATTATAAACGTATGGGGTGCATGTGAATTGCATGTGTAATGGAATAAACATGTGCTGCACGTACGAATGATTCAGCTTTTACGCGAAGGCTTAATATAAGCGTCGTGAGATCCACGTGGCGCGAAACTCCCTGTTTCCACGCGGAGGTATACGTCCCAGATGTCCCGCGAGTCCAAATCCGGTGACTGGGAATTAACGCCAGTTTTACGACGTCCGGTGTTAACGCAATTACAATTGCTGACCCGGTCATTACGTGTCGTAAGTTCTTTTCTAAATAGTTGCTCTCCAGCGTTGGAGTAAGAAGAGCAAGGCATTAAACTCGTTATTCTTGATTAACCTCGTTTGTTATTAAATTCGGTAAAAATGGTACAAGAAAATAATTCAGTTTCTACTATAAATAAAATCTTTTCAATAGAGAACCATGATTAATTTAACATTATTTTAGGTAAGACATTTCAAATTCTTAAGATCTAATTTAGAATCTCTAAATTAGATAAAAGATTCGGTGAAGAAAAATCCATAATTGGTTTACGCAATAAAAACACGTATACTTTTTAGAACTGAAAGAATTAAATTAAATTATCTATGATCTCTTTAAGCCGATAGATTATCACGATTAATAAAAGTCTAGATATCTGAAGTTCATCCATCCGATTTTTAATCGCCTTAATCAGTCTTCGTCGCATTAGCCTCAATACAAGGCAATCGACAATTACAGCCTGTTAGGCTAATATTTCCAGAAGAGACCGCTATGTCGACTGCACGCGCGTCATCCGCACCACAGCAAGGATAACCACTGCACAAACCGTCGTATGGTGCGCTCAAAGCGTAAAGAGGAAAATCAATGATCGCGAAGGGAGGTTGCGCTTGCTGCGTCATCCACAAGTGGAATCAAATCGAATGGACTATGCCGAACATTCAATGCGATTAAGGAAGCGATCGCCGATATGCGGCTTCCAATAAATCGAACAAAGTCGTATTATGTCACGAGCGGGTTACGGGCGATTTGTTTTCATAAACGATTGCGCGGCGAAATTGCCGCTGCTAAATTTAGCGCGGTCGTTATGGCGATTGAGAAGCCTTGAGGTGATAAGGGGTAATCGATATTACGTCCTCGTCATTGCGTCCATCAGAGAATTATTCGTTAATAATTGATACCAAAATTTTATCGGGGAACCTTGAGCCACGTAAATTTCGTAGCAAGATAATTCAGTGAATTCACAAAGAGGGTGCGATAAAACACACAGACAAGCCAGAAGCGTGTAGTTGGATTTAAGCATACAATATAGTTGAATCTTACTTGAAAGATTAGGAATAATAAATATAATATCATAATGCAAATTTCTCTGATAATCCTTCATCACCTACTCAATAAGCCAACTGGGGCGAATCCATTTCGTAGTACTCGACCTTGACACAGGAAAAACGGCAGGCCGATATCGAGCCAAGTGTTTGACGAGTGTTCAACGAGAAAGCTAAAAGCATCGATTTAAAAGCCTTTTAATCCAGCCTTATAACGAAGCAGCGTGAAAATGTGAGAATCCGATGACAAGAACGTCACCTAGTCCGTCGAACGGATAAATGGATTTATATGTCAGTACAAAAATATTGGCGAGCGAATTTACCAACTTTCTCCAGGGCGAATCCTTTATTCATAACGATAAAAAACGACACTATTTTCCGCACCACATTAATCGACCTATTAGACATTTATGGGTCAATGACCTAACGATCGCTAACGCGAAGCCGCGGGAGGTTGGTAAAATCGACCGTCAGCTTCCAAGGAAGGAAAGACATTTGGAAAGAAATCTTGGCTCGACACAAGCGATCAGACGTTTCGCCAAAATTCGAGCAACTCGCGAAGGTCTACGGCCTGGCGTCCCGTTTCACGTGGACACCGTTCGACCTTCATCTTCTCCTGTCTCTTCTCGCACAGGTATGCGAATTCTCTCGTTTTCTCTCTTTCTCTCTCTCATCTCTCGGTGGTCTCTCTCGGTGCGGCAAAGAAGCGGTGGAAGAGCGGAACGGCTGAAGGAAGCTGAAGAAGCGCCCACGAGAAAGAGAGAGAGAAAGAGAGAAAGAGAGAGAAAAGAGAAGGACAAGAAGTCTCGAGAACAACAACCGACTGGCGTCTCGAACGTAAGAGAGGCAGCAGCAACAGCAGCGACGTGCAGACAGGAAATTTTACCTCGGACGACGGTCGTGACTGGCCAGTCGGAAGCATCTAGTCGTTTGCAACACCACATATTGCCGGAGCAACGCGGGGATAATATCGATAACGATACGAGGACGCGTTAATCGAAGAGGAGAAACGTCCGTGAGGACGAAGCCGAGTTTTTTTTTACCCCCCCCGGACACGCGGACTCTCTTCTCTGCTTTGGCTCGAGACGCTCGGCTCGGCTCGGCTCGGCCTGGGCTCGCCCCGAAAGGTGGAGCGCAGTGAACCCCTGGCGGGCAGGCTAGCGTCGCGACGCTGCGCGGCGCCGACGGTACGTGGTCGATAGACGCGTCGCGTCGGATAGTTTTCCCCCGTTTCCACGGTCGTATCCATTTGCAGTTCGCAGACTAGACCAGAAGATGGTGTTGCCGGGGAACATTGTGGCCCCCACGGGGACCTTGAGACGCTACATCGAATGCGACATCGGCGTCGACGATGCCGTCGCGATGACGTGAACCCGACGCAGAAAGGGCATCGATTTTTCCAAGGAATTACCGACTGCCGAGTGCGCTCCGTTTCGCGGAATTGGACGCGATATGAAAATGGAACGAACGTAGAATTAATTTTGAATCGAATTAATTATCAAATAATTAAATTCATCGTAAAACTGCAATATCATTCGCTGCAGAATACCGGAGGAATAATAAGAAGAATTGAAAACGACGGATAATTTTACTTCACTGACTATAATAAAGCCACTGAAGAACATTATCTTCAATTTAAAGAAAGCTTGCTGGGTGCATTCGACGATATAAACTGTAATGACCCGTTAAGATCTCGAGTGAAGATCCGAAGAGCAGTTAAACTCAGTCTGACCTCCCGAATAGCTCGTATTGTAATCTCAAAGTGAACGCGGCAGTCTCTCGAAGCTATCCCGTGGGACTGCCAAGATCAGACGAGGCTCCGATTAATCGAGGATTCGACCTAGCGCGCCTCGCAGATGGATGCCCTCTCGCGCGCGGATGGCGAACAGGCGAAGCCGTCGATTTATGTGTATTTCTCCGAGATTCTCATCCCACGGCCGCCGGCGATAGATAACGCAAACGAAGCGTTACACGCTCGATCTTAAAGTCTCTCTTTCTCTTGGCCTAATCTCACCGACAACTTCCGACGAAATCCAATCAACGAAAAGTTTTTCAATCCGCAGAACCGCTCGAGCGAGGCCGCGCGGATTACAGCGAGGAATTGAACACGTAAACTCTCGAGACAACTAGCATTGAGCAAAATCAACATTTCCTCTATCGAATGCTCGCGGGCTGTAACGACTCGATACGTGTCTTTCCGCAATTTATGTATGCCAGTTTCATGAGCCTACAAAACGTATTCAAGCGATACGATTTGGCATTGAAATTCAGCCTAAAAAGATATAAAAATATCATTGAATTTACATTGATTTGCAATAATTGATTAACAATCGAATAATGTGTCGCGTAGTCGCAAAAAATTATTTTCCGTTTCTGTTTGAAGAAAAAAAAAGAAGTTAAAAATAACGCATTATCGTTACGTAATTCATAAATTTTAATTAATTTATATATAATAAAATAGTGTAAAATAAATCGGAGCTTCCTGAGTCCACACTGTGCTCGAAAGTATATATTTCGTTCTGGAGATCGTTTTAAGGTGTTTATCCCTTTATTTCGCCGAGGTTGAATCGCTAGAGTTCTAGGAAATCCGCTGGCATTCCCGAAGGGTGAATCCGATGTTTGACACGAAACCAGACGGGCGCTAGCGGAGCACGAAGAGGCTGGCTGGGCTCGTTGGAATCGCGGCAGGATTAAACGGGCAAATTACGGGTTTGCGGCGGACCACGAAGAGGACGAGAAGAAGGGAGGGGAGGGGGAAAAAAAGAGAGAAGTTTGAACGGCGAAAATAAAGAAAGTGGAGGACAAGACGTCTCCCAGCAAATTCCACGGGCATACGCGAACACGGGGCCCCGGCGAATTTATTGCATCCCCAGGACCCCGATGTAATTATCCTCATTCCGAAATCCTCGAACGCGTGTCCCCGCGTGCACTCGAGCAACGCAATGTGCGAGAGATCGCGGATAAATTTTCTTAAATAAGACCCAGCCGTCTCTCGTTTTCTTTTTCGCGAACGGGAGATTCCCTTTAGTAATCAAACTCGGAAAAATATATCCGACGTATCCTCGCGAGAGACTAATCGATTCGTAAATATTCGTGAAATAACGCCGTGTATTTCTTCGATGAGGAAGGGACTCTTACAAAATTCTCGAATTATCCTCTAAATAAGAGTTTCCATGAAATTCGGAACCGATATTGAGAGGTGCAATCAGCGTCGCTGTTTTTGTTCTACGAAAGAAGAAATCGCCGCCTTCTGTGTAATTAAATGTACTCCAAGACGCGCTATATAGTTTCGCCTCGCGGGATCTCGCGATCGGGAAAAGGCACGAGGAATATCCCTGGACTCCCACGTGTCTGCTTACCCGTGCGAGATCGCGTGCGGATTAACCGGATATCAAACGCGGAAACACGTCGCAGTCGCAAATTAACGTTGCGCGAATTAGGGACGTCGGTATTGCTGGCTACACGGGACACGTGTCACAAACCAGAGGTTCCCAAATCAGGACATATTTCCAGATTAAGAGAAATACGATTTAAAATAATTGAGTGTTTTTGAAAGTAAATTGTATGCGCAGTATACTGCATTAAAAAAATTAAAAAATAAGTTATCAATAAGCAATGTTTTATATGCAAAGAGAAAGGAAGCTGGAAAAATTGTCCACATTTCAAAATATCATTTTTAGAAAGTTCTTCGACAAATACAAAATCCCGAAAATTGCATCGTGTAATTAATTCCAATGATAAATAATGTAAATGATATGAATATGATTACGTTTTTTTTAAATATTCATTCTTAATAAATAACTTGTCAACTTGAAACATTCATAAGTTAGAAATTTTTTATTGTTAATAGAATTTTCAGATAGCCTACGACCGACTAATTTAACGTTTGGGAACCTCTGTCTTGTGTGATGGAACCGGTAGTCTTTGCCGAGTACACTCGAGCGACGAAGAAACATGAGAACGCGTCGCTATTTCCATAATGAAAAGGTTCGTCCGTTAACCGCTGTTAACCCTTGCCTGGCGAGAGCATGCGTGAAATTGCACTCGTAGTTTCTTTCTAGGACTCCGTACCGGTTTCCAGAATGAAGACCAACGCGACCGCGTTTCGTTACGCATTTCGTCGGCAGAGCAATTGATTATGCTGTTACCTTACACCGCTGCATCTTACGGGAGGTATATCAGGCGTAAAGTTCAACAATTTACAGGATATCAGAATGTAGTAAGCGAAAACATGTTGGAATATTTTTGAGCGTAAAGCAATCGATGCGCATCGAGGGTATTTATAAATCTGGAATACTTCAAGCTTTGTTAATTGCATCACTTTCCGCGGAGATCTTACAACTGTTCTCATAAAAAAAAAAAACTGAAAATAGGATTAAAAAAATTGCATAGCGTTCTAAATACGTACATGGATATGTATTCGAGAAATATATCGCCTGCATTCATATCTCCACTTATCTTCGATCTTTTTAAAAATTATTCACTACCTAACACTGAACATACGTATAAATCGCCTATCATTATACTCTACCAGTCATCAATAATTCGAAAAGTGCCACAGACAATAAGAGCGGTGAGTTTGCTAGTTCGGACAGATTTTATCTCTCAAGCAGCGGCTGGCGAGAAGCTGTTTAGTTATGAGATCGTTGTCGCCCGTAAATCGTCATCATGCTCGCGAGCCCGCTACCGGTCTCGCTACACTGGGTTTTCCCGATCGCGGCGCGCACTTTCGCGATAAGGTCGTATCACGATTATGGTCATTGGTTGTGATTTATCGCAACTCGTCTCGGATCCGCGTGGACGACAGGGTAAACACGAGAACTGAGTAGAGGAGTTCGCGAAGGCGTCTGTCGCGGTCAAGACGCAGAACAAATTACTCCGGAAGAGGACTTTCGCATCTTGATACGTCGGATGCAGCTAGTACCAGCATGGTGAGAACATGGACTTTTGTTTTTCACAATTAATAAATGCCAAGTCAATTAATGATTGACTCGGCATTAATGAGTGGCTCGCGGACCTTGACAAATTAACATTCGCGCATATTATGAAGTCGATTTTATCGGTTTCTAAATGACTTATGATACATTCGACTGATACAAATACGATTTGTATTAAAATTAAACCCATAATATATATTGAACGAATTTAAATTTAAATGCATAAAAAAATTGCGACTTGAACTTTTTTTAAATTACTTTTATAAGTCTGTATAACCCTTCATACTATGTAGCTTTTTCTCGTTCGGATTAACTAATGAATCTCTAAGATTTATTAAACGCAGGTTACTTGTCGAGAAGTTTGCGCGTTGCAGAAACTAATTAACTTCTTCAATCTTTTGATACTTTATTTATGCGGAAAAAAACTTATTTCTTGTACAAAAATAGATAGACGATGGGCTTTGACGTAAACGCGAGAATTATAATGGTATTAGAGTCTCCTGTTGCTGTATCAAGTTGCTGTACCGATTCGAAGCGGATATTGGGAACGAGCATCGCGGAAAAGCATAACGCGTCGCCGCGCGTCAGACTAGCTATTTTCGTTTGGACTTTCCAGAACATCAAGCACCTCATTCCGTTCAATGTGGTGCTCTTATAATATCTTTCTTTGGACAGTGCTGCATCATTATTAAAAAAAAAGGTATAAATATCTATGCAATGTTTAGTTCAAAGACAATATTTCTATTTATAAATATTAAACGCAAATACCAATGTACGATTTTACATATTAATCAAGTTTTTTGTAACATCGATATTCTCTGTAACAACTCATATTGAAATCAATCAATGTATCGAACCAATATAAATAAATTCTGATTAAATTAATAAAAATAAAATTTTTGTACATTACTTATTTTATTTCTTTACGCGAATATAAAATATTTTAAATATAAATTTTTAGTATAAACTTTAGACATTGTTAAAATTCTATTTCAGAATATAATTTCATCGTATAATTATTTAAACTTTTTTTGCTATGATATATCTAAATTTAGTAGAACTAAGCTGTACTTTTAGCTAAAAATTGGTTTTATTCAAGAGCAGTGCTGAACCAGACGGTTCAAGGCGTCCCGATGTAAGAAGGGCAAGTTCAAGGCGAATAACGGAAACGGAAGTACATCGGTGAGCATTAGGAAAGGTGAGGAACCAGCACGGATTGCGAAAGGAAGAGCAAGAGAATCAAGCGTATTTTGCTGCACGATATTGCGACTGTAATACTGTAGTTAGTCGAGCATAATTGCGAGTTTAATGTCGATCAATAGTAAACTGGTTTGTATGTTCCGGCACGAAATGAACAGAGTTCAATGATATCAGAGTACAGATTAAAACCGTGAAAGTATTGTTAGAATAAATGTTAAGAAAAGATAGAAAATTCATATAACTTATATAAAATATCGAGAAGTAAGCATATGTTTGTATGTACTAAAATAGAGGAAATAAGAAACTGAGTTTTGAATATTATTTTACATTATCAATTATCTGCGGAAAAGAGGGAGAAATATTGAAAAAAATTGATAAATTTATCCTCAAAAAGAATATATTGATGGCCTCGACGAATTGTGTAAAAAGCAGCATGCTTTGATCCACACGATGTATTGACCTGCGAAGTTGCATCTCACAATCTTTTAATATTAGCCGAGAGGCGATAACCATACGTTACACTCACGGATATGCGTTTCGAAAAGGTCACGCAAGGTAGGAGATTCCATCGAACAGCGAATTCCACGCGTCTCGATATTAATTCGCCGATCATTTTAAATATCAAAGGCTAGACGTCGAGACTTAATTTTCGTTTCGTCTTCGCAAAAAATTTCAAGAATTTATGAAACTTAAATAACACAAGTCAAAAAGGTAAAAAAATCTGTCAAATTTTTAATAAAACAAAATTTGACTTCAAATTAATCGAGAAATGGCTGATCAAACTGATTCGTAATTCTAAGTACCTAAGGAACTTCAGTACAGTAAGTAAATTTTACACCAGACAGCAATCTAGAACTCATTGTAACTTATAATATGCTTACAAGCCGATATTAAAGCCGGCACTAAAAATGTGCGACACGCAACAATTGTCAATTAGGACCGAGAGACGCACGCGAGGCATAAATAGCAACGAAAATTGCAGCATGCAGCGAGAGAGAACGGGCATCGAGGTGCATCCACATAACGGCAGACAGATATGTTTCCTAATGGACTCGTTTGTGCAAGAAAGTTACGGCATGTCGCGGCGCGACGCGACGAGGTGGCGGCGAATTGTTTCGTGCTCCCGCTCGTAAAAACGGCGACGAAGACCGACTAGTAATCGTTACCGTTGGTGTCGGGATTCCCCTTGAGTTTGCAAATGAGTCGTTTCCACGTCCCCGTAGGGTTAATGCACGGCAAAGCTCCATCGATCCCGGCAAACAAAACCCGACACCTGCGAGCGCGAGGCCGGCATACGACTGAACATATGTCCCACGATAATCGGGCGGGTCGAGCGAGGAAAATCGATAATTGTGTTTAGGGCCGTTGAGTAAAATTAATACGAGGCAGGTGACCTCGACAAGAATTTTCGCATCCTTGCGCGAAACGCAACGGCGGAAATAGACGTACCTCACGCGTGGAAAATGGATAATTAGGTGCAACGCCCGGTGAACTTGTCGAGAGAGAAATACGCCGACTGTGTTTCGAGTTTTTTTTTTCTCGATTCGCGATAGGTGTGGTGGCGAGTGTGGAGAATGGATAATTATACGATACAATATATTTGTGAGGAAAGAGAAGAGATATCTCAGCTTTGAATTGACATAAAAAAAAAACTCAGCTGAGCAAGGAGAAATTTTACTTTCATCGAGCAGCTTTTTTTCTTGAAAGGTGTACGGAGATATTAGCGGTGACAGACACCCGTTAAGCGTGTAAAATCGATAATCATGGCGCATAAATGTACCCTTTAAAATCGACACAATATACCTTATTAATATTTTACAAGTCCACATAATGACGGCGCGTGCGCCAGATTAAATTTCACGTTATTCAAGCCTCGTGCAAACGCATTCTGTCGTAATTAATCCGTAAGCATGCACGATAATCGGAGATATTTAAAGCTTAACGAATCGGTAACTCGGAAACGTAATGGCAAAATTCCGCGGAGTTCGCCGGGTATCGTATTAATCCTATCAGGCCTTTATCACGTGATATATTTATGTTTTACGGTACTCGAGGTCGTGGAATAACTTCTACATTATTACTTGGCTCCGCGAAATAAAACGCAGTCCAAGTGGTATGCGCAACTTAGCGGTTTCGCTCCCTGACTGTCGTTCTAACGAATGCAACTTAGGTGTTGCTTAAACGCGAAGTATTCATTCATTAGAAACCGCAAGCTTCACCAAAGCGACGGGAATATTTCAATGTCACTTCTCTTCTCTATTATCGCACGAAATAAAAATAACCGTGAAGCGCATGAAACCGTACAAGTATACACATTGTATCGCTAATGTCCTAATCTTAATCTTTGTGGAATCGAGTAACTCGAGAGAACTTTAAATAAGAGTCCGTGCGAGTTCGGTAGGTCGACGAGCGACGGCGTGATAAAATATATGAGATGACTAGTCGCGGAAGTGCGAAGATTGAGCATACAGTTTCGAAGACAACAAAGGCCGCAAAGTAATAACGGTGCAAGATTAATGTCATATCGTATAGATCATATCGAAACAGGATTGCCGTCGAGATGCTCGCGCCTCCAGCTATCTCGTATATATCTTTTGAAGTAACATTCAAACAGCTTCATACGCTGCGACAGCATTAGACGGAAAGTCCTTCTGAGGACTCAATTTTTCCCACCAAATTTATATATTTTAATTATTATTTTTATACTTTGCACTTTTATTCATAAAAAATTAAAATTAAATTGATAAATTATAAAAGCGATATTCCGAAATTTAGACTAATAAGAATCTCGTTTTAACTTTGATCTATGTTCTTGATGATAGTAATCTTAAAAATGTAAAAAAAATTATTTTACAGGAATGACGCTGAAACTACGATTTATCCATTCGATCCAACGACCTAGACCGACTGGCGGAAGCGATAGAGGATTCATAAGAGGCCTTAACCTTGAAGAACCGACTGTCCTAGTAAAAGTGAACCAAACGAATGGGTGGGATGGTTCTAACAATGTGAGCAAGTCACCCAATTCCGCGGTGAACATAATACACGGTTTCCAAGCTTATGTAAGCCCGAACGTTTCCTTGCGGACACGTTCGGACACCAATACTAGTCTCACCGTCGTTTCATCCGCTCATCTGATACCGAAACACGTCGCTGCATAATAATATTAGACACGGAATAATCACATTTCACGTATACAATATGTCCTATTATTATTTCAGTTGGAATTTAAGTTGGAAACGCTATAACGATTTAAGATGAAATTTTCTAACAAATAAAATAATTTTTGTCTTCTCGAGATTACATTAAGTATACGTTGTCTTATTTCTTTTATTGTTTAAAATTGTGATGAAATAAAATTTTACTTCTTATCCCCCTTAGAATAAATGCAACCTCGAAACTCAATATTTAAAAAATGAATTCTTTTTGTGTGATTATATCCGATACTTACCCGTTATTACTTATCCGTTAATAAAATTAATTGCGTGATAAAAGAAAAATCGGCAAGATGATCTAATTTCTAACGGACATTAATCACGAAGATGATTCACGGGTCAGTTGGCATGATCTCTATTAAAGTGGTCTCCATTAAAACGATCGTGCAAATAGTCGTCACACTTTCTGAGCACACGTTCTTTCGCCCCGTATGTAGTTCGCGGACGTTTTATTACCAAAAAATCGAGCTTTACGGTATAATTAGTTGTGCGAATTTAGCGCACGCTCTGCCACGAAAGACCACCCACGAACCGGATAAACAAGTCGAAAGGGAACTCAATCGTATGCAGCGTAATAATTAATGATGCGTGCAGGTCGGATTTATGCAAATATTTTACGAATAATTTGTAGTCTTAATTGCGTAAATCATGCAATCTACATCAAACTCGAAAATACGAAGAATTACTTTAGAAAAAAAAAATAAAGGAATAAATATTCGGTGTCAATAAAATTTTCTTTCATATTTTCATCTTGCAGCTTCATGTAATCTTAAACGTGTATCTTCAAAAATATTTAAGAAATTTCCAACAATCGTTAATCTTCCATCATAAACCTCGAGTTTTTCTGCAACGCTCATACAGCGATCGGAGCTCACGATTACGACGATTTATTTGACGAAAATTTCCCTGTTGATGAACGAAACCATTTCTTATTGTTTTACCGCGATATTATCATCGAGAGCACGTGTTCACGCTAATAAAGACCGAGACGAATAGAAGGAACGACGTGACGCATCGCACCTTTCCGTAGCAAATTGCGTTTCGACTTGCATCTTTTCTCACTATTGTATGCATCTTCCCACGAAACGCAAGTGCAACCACGCTGAACACGACGGTGTGGTGCGGCATTATCCTCTACGTGTCCGAATGACACCTTTACGTCAGATCTTCACTTTTATCTTACGCAATCGGTAATGTTATCTCCCAAGGGAAATTTTTCCAACACCCATAATCGCGTGAAGAACTGAATCTTCGCGACGTAAGTTCAACGACTCCTCCCCTGAAAAAAATTGCTCTCAAAAACGTTGTTTTGGAACATCCTCCTTCCGTTAATTGATCTCGCTCGGACACGCAACGCCGTCAATTTTCGCAATTCACGGCGAGGCATAGAAGCTAGAAGTACCGCGAAGGCAGTCACACCCAACTGACTAAAGTGACGTTAAGTGGGCCTTCGCATTTAACATCATTGGCCTCCGCACGTCAACGCGTTGGCCGCGCCGGATAACTTGTTCATTTCAGCCGCACCGTGCAGTTTATGTCTGTCGTGTTTATGTAATCGCGTAATGAGACGTGGGCGAGGTCGTCTATTTCGTTCTTCCTCATTTACATTTCTGAAATGATACGCAAATTTGAAGAGTCTACCGAGAGGCTAAAGAAAAATCGTATGCCGAAAAATTATGATAGAAATTGTATGCAATATGCATCAAAATTAGTAAAACTCAGCAATTTTTAAGAAAAAATTTGATTTTATTATTAAAAATTTATCTGGATACAATTTCAATTTTAAAATGGATCTTATAGATTATAAATTGGATCTGTTATTTGCTCGCAAATTTTTCATATATTTTTCTCTCTCTTTAATAACAAAACTCTAAATAAAAATTCTATTAAACCATAATGTTAGCTCAAATGTTTGAAAGCTCTGTCTGCAGGCTGTACCGCTCACTAGGGTTTTTATCTTAATGTCGATGGACAATGGGTTACGAAGCGAACAATCGCGCAGCTTAACGAAAGTCGACGGGGGGAATGACCGTGGCGAACAATCCGTGCTCGTGTACAAAACGTTCCGGACGATTTCCTCATTTGTCGGCGTTTGATTCGCTATGACGATTGCACAAGGGTCCAGCGCGAGGAGAAAACCTCAAGGCAGGACGGGAGATACGTGGGTGGTTTTCGAATGAAAGAAGACCCGCAAACGATGGTTTCGCAAACGAAGATTTCTTTGTCACGACGTACGCCGAGCGTCTGTCAACTTCCTTTGCGAGAAGAACGCATTCCTACTCCTTTGTCGTTTCAGTGAAATCTTATTTCCAATCAAACGCGAACGTAAAATATTTCTTTTAGAAAATAAAAAAAAAAGCGGATATTGCTTATTAACATTCTGTTGCGTAATTCCTAACAGAAAGATACAAAAACATTTTTCTACTTGTAAGACACATTATGATTTCTTAAGCTTTTTATAATTAAAACCGATATAACTGCGCCGCATATGAGCAAGTTATATATTGACAAATGTGTATCCTTTGGAATTATCTCGCTACAATTAGAGTTACGGCCGACGATTTATCTTCGACCAGCATCTCGCCAGAAACGAATTGCCGCGAACACATTCCACGATCGTTTATCACGCCGCTAAGAAATCTGTCGACCAAGCCTATGTGTATCAGTTGCCATTCGAGTGTCAGGCTGCTATACGTGAAATCCACTTTCCTGAAATTATGCCGCGCCCAATACGGAAATGAAACATGCTATCTATCATCGTTTGATAAAAATGTCAATCTATTATGAAAAGCGAACGCGGAATCAGAAATATTATTCTTTCGAAGATGTTACCAAACCCGGAATTGTTTCCAGTAAAGAAGAATTTATCGAGATATACTATTTTATTTTCGTTTTTTTATTTTTAAACATTAGATTTACATGATTGCGATGTGAAATATTAAATTTTAAAATGTAAAATTAAATAAAATATAAACTTCATAAATGAATAAAATTTACACTTCGTTGATTCATAATCAACGTAAACGCATAAATTAGACGCGAGCCAAGAATCTCCGTTCACGTGCAAATAATTTCTTGAGTAAAGATTTTATTATCAATTTCTAAATGTAAAAAGCTCGATCGAGAGCAATTTAATTTGCAATCGCTTGTAACTTAGTAGCCATTCTCATTTAAATATTAAAATGAACGGCCTTATTCTTAATTCAATGGTCGGTAATCAAGAAAAAATACATATAGAACAGCATAGAATGCTGCGAGGCCGCGAGAGTGATTAAAAAGTATGCGAGTCAACGAACGAACTTGGAATGCAATTAAAGGAAATTTAACGAGCTTCTTATCGTTATCCAGGCCTGCCGTTCAGAAAATTAGTCGGACACGCTCAAGGAAGCTCATCGTTTCCGCGAGGGCTTAATCTCTTCCTGCCACGAAATCGAAGAATTCGCCACGGCGATCTCGCCGTTCCCTCCTTTCATTCGTACAGCCGTTCCGCTCGCGTTTGCGTTTATACACGGCGAGCATCGTTGAATTTATGAATAACGCGAGAGATGGAAGTCATTAGGAAATTAAACGTTCGACTCGCGGATATTAACAAGAAGAGAAACGACGGCCTTACACTGTGTGGAATACCTATGTGGTATCCTTTATCAGCAGAAGGCTCGCAGGAACTCGCCGTTAATATCGCGATGCCATATATTATAACATTTAACATCCCATATATTGGGTGAAAGAAATAATCTTTGGTGCGCGCGCAAAGACACGTGCAAGAAAAAAAAAAGAAAAAAGAAACGGCCACGAGTTTCCTTCCGTTAACCATAACCGAACACGTTAGCGCGTGCGGCCTCGCGCCGCTGAATTATGCACCGTTGAATTATGAATGGCACGGGATAATGGAAATAATTAACGGTGTCTGATTCGCGGATGCTAATGAAGCCGGCGAGATGGTGCGCTACTCGCATTAATGCACGCCGGGAATTTCTCGGCCGCGCCGCGAGACGCGCCTCGTAACAAAAGTCGCCTTCCGCAATTATCGTCGGGGCCCTACCGCGTGCCTGGCCGCGAAGCCAGTTCGCACGCCGTCGTGCGGTTCGAGGGACTCGCGTACGGGCAGGATGGATTTCGATTTCACCGGGTCGACGGCGTGACTCTGGGATCGCGAGGGCGGGTAAGCTAAATTAGCGGTAACAAGAATAACTGTTATTATATTTTTTAACAGCGGACCTGCATGTGCTGATAGTGTTTTCGCAAAGATCCCACATTCAATTCTAAACTTATAAAACGACGAGGAAAATGCGGATATCGAATGCTTAAGGAAATCAAATTATTTCCGTAAATAAGTTAATAGGGCAAATATTTTAAATTGTCAGACCATATGAAAATAGGTTTTTCTATTAAAACTTCTCGTTTAAAAGGATAATATTCACAACATGTATCGAATCTGTTCCCGTTCGTCGAGCGAAAAGCTCTCCTTCGCCGCAAACTTTTTAACGAATATAATTAACCGACTGCGATACACAAACATGCGTTTGTGTAATAATCTATCTTTTTATGTTTCTTTTCCTCCGCTTAAGAGAGACGGTGGACAAGGAGAGGCATTCTGCTCGCAAGACTGGCCTGTGCCATATTCACGGGTGGCCCTAATGATATTCAGCTTGCTTTCTCTTCTAAATCGTTAAAAGTAGCATGGATGCATGGAAGATTAACGCAGCGGGATAGTATTCGAGTAGATCCGCGAGGAAGATATGCGATTTCTAGCGACACGAACGACTCGTGCGTACGGGCGCGTAAATCCGCCCGCGAGAAACGATCGCGCGTGATAGCGCGGGCTTTCCGCGGGACCGTTCCCCTGGCACGGATTCCTCGATCCGTTGCGATCGAGAAACGCAATGCACCTCCGTCGACCCACCTATCGTGGGAATCTATCACGCGGATCGAACCTGCCGCCTGCTGACCCGCACACGCATACACCGCTAATCCGCGCGTCCGAGGAGGCCTGAATGCGAGAGCCGACGCGGGTACGCCGCTACTTTTTAACCCGCTTCCCGCCGCATGCTTCTTACACCGATGAATCAGACATCTATTCATTGAGCATTGAATGCTAAATAACTCGGTTCGCATAAAAATAGACACGCATAGCTGTTGCAACTACGCAATTTGCATTTTCCTGCAACGCGTTTTCTCTAGCTGTACGCACTTGTCTCAACAGGGACCTACTTCAAATTTCTTTTCTTATCTCGAACAAGAGCTGATGACCATATTGGCGTTTATCCTTTCGGCGATAATTAAATTGCGAGAAGATCAACGATAAATCGCGTTGAACCTTCGATTTACACAATATTTCATATAGAAACACGTCAAATTCTTGTTACGATTCTATCGCAATTCTGTTGACGTTATCTTAATCGTTCGAACCGGTTGCATATCAAAAGAGTTCCGCTTTAATTAATTCGCATAATTCGCGTAGGTCGGTCGATTGACATGTTAATTAATCGAAACTCTCACGCCATTCCTGCGCGATATTACGATACAGAAAACAGTGCGTTGGTTACAGAAAGGCATAAACTCACTTTTCGGCGCAAGTAACAATGACGAATCATCACGTGTCTTGAAGAATATTATTTGCATCGACTTACCTGGAACAGAAAAAATTACACACAATATTAATTAGCGGAAAAACCTCGGAATAATTTTTCATATTATCGTGAATGACTTTCCCCTTTCTTTCGACACAACTTTTTCAATCTCAAGATCAATCAACAGTGCTTGTTGCAGGAAGTGAATGCTAGTAGCGAAAGGTCGCCGCGAAAACTTGTGCGATTAATGCCTCCGCCGCAATTGATGGTCGGTGAGATATCGATCTGTGATATCTCGCGCGCGGCCTCGCGCGGCCAGCGCGGCGGAAGATAAACTCCGAAGTTACCACAAAGCCACCACGGACCGACGATTATCGCGACTCTTCGTTCCTCCTCCTGCTTCGTTATGCGCGCTATAATATATCGCGTGAGCACGCAAGCCGGCTAAGCAGAATTCGCGGCGCGCAGAACTTCGTTTCATGCTAGACTTCGCGGTAGATCCGCGGGGCAGATAGAAGAAACATTCAGGCTCCCGGCGAGTCGTCTCGCTATATACCCTACATTTTGCATCCGTCATGAATACTCAGCATTTAACGGTTATGTTACACTCATTACGCTGAAAAATCGCGCTAAATGCGGCACGCTTTAGACTCGTGCTTCTCGCTCGGCGGCTTCCGCGAACATCTTCCTCTCGAGACATTAATAAATCAAAGCAACTGGGATTGCCTTTCCACAGACGTATTATTGAGACTTGAGATGGAATAAAGGAGGCTTCGGCGATTGCGAAATAATGGCATTTCCGCTTTTTTTTTTAAATAAATTTGAAAAGAATTTTATTTGAATTCTTTCATGGATATTTCAGGCATGTTAATTATCGCCGTGCCAGTCGCGGGAGTAGAAAGTCCTTAATGTAACTTAGGCGACTATCGACGAGAGGAAGACTGAAATGCTTTAACCTTTGCCCTATAACTGGGTACACGAAATACCATAGCGATATCCGTAGCTTTTCCAAAGCATTCCCAAACTGTTCTGATCGACAGATAATATTTCATTTCAGAAAGTCGAGAATTCTAAGAGTACGCGTAAAAACATTGGCAAAAATAATTTATATATAATAATAGTTTAATGTATTATTATAGTACATAGTTTTAAAAAATCGTAATCACATATAATTATATTTTAATAACAATGACGCCAATATCAATCACTACTGTAATTAACATTTTCCAATTTATCCAAACGTAATCGGATCATCTCGCGACTTGTCGTTGCGTTTTACATATGTGAGAGCACATTATATTCGGCCTTATTGCGATTAATGAAAGACAAACAGTGACAACGGCAAACAACAAATTATTTTTTCATCACAACGAATGCTGAAAGGAAAAGCTAGCTGCACTTTTCCCAGCAGCTTGTGTGGAAAGCAACCGAAAACAATGGCAGTAGTCGCGAACACGGGTGTGCACAATGCAAATGCATTACAGATCTTGCCTTTCCTACACGTGGCCGGAAAGAGAAAGGAGCGAAAACAAACATATCGCTCGCATTCTGCCTGTCAAATGCGTATTGACCTAGGCCATGGATTATACGGTTGCGTTAGCACAATGTACGACTCGTGACAAAACAAAAGATCATAATGTCACTTTACATAGCAATAAAAAAAAACTGACTCATGATCGAAAAATATTTTCTTTTACAAAATTTGATTACAAATTTGTAGAGAAATTTATATACATCTATCTTCGGACGAGATATTTTGTTTTTTATCTTTTATATTCTTTTTATATAAATATATAAAATATAAGTATAAATTATATGTAAAGTTGATATTTTGAATATTATTAAAAAAACGTTAATTACATTTTCATAAAATTCAGTTCTATTTGTTTAAATTTCTCACGTAAGACGCGTGAGATTTTCTCGATTCATCGACATTTAGAAAATACAATTTCTCGTCGGTGGAAACTGTTGATAAGCAGCCTAAACAATGTTTTGTTGTGAAAAGCGTGTTAGTTAGGTAATATACGAGGAATCGTTTTAATTTACTCTACGCCCAACATAATTAAAAGTGCCTACGGCTAATCACCGACATTGCTGAGAATAGCGCATGCTTAATTAGAAGTTGTTGGCCGAGATGATATTTCGCGTTACGGCTTTCTCACTATAAATACACCGTAATGCGGTCAGTGCCACGTTGTTAATTAATCAGAGAAAAAGGTATCATAAAAAAAAAAATGCGACATCCATTTGAGTATTGTTACACAATGTAAATTTAAGTTTACATTGTGCACAAGGAGCAATACGTATCTCCTAAAATCCGACATGAAACATAAAGACAATTGTTCTACTTATCAAATAAATAGCTATCTGGAAACAAAATACATCCTCGATATCTGGATTGCAATTAACGTGCGCCTCTTACAAGATCATTTCCGAGCCGAGATTTCCCATTAGCTGTGACGTGACTTCTTCAAGCCGCGCCGATCTTTTTGTATCGCGGAAGAATCGCGCGGGGATTTTAAACGAACTGGTTCATGCCGCAGGCGAGACGCCACGACGTAAGGGGTTAATGACGCGATTCGACGGGTGATGATGCCGGACAAGCTGATTGCGGAATTCGCCGCGACGAATTTCAATCCACCGTGCCTTCGGTCCGGCGTGAGGCGGGTCTTGCAGGGGCATCACAGCCCGGCGGAATGCCATTAAGCCGGTTCCATCTCGAGTACCACGGAGTCGTCTCTCCCGCAGTTTTTCAGCCGCCGGAGCGATTACGTATCGCGCAACACGATCGAGTTCCCTCGGACGATCGATGGCGGAGGACTTTCAACCGCGCGTGAACGCACCAGCCGGCCTCCGCGGACTTTAGTGTACTTTTCGCCGAACGCGCGCGACGTATGTGTGTGTGTGTGTACCTTGCAATTATGGCACTCGGCTGCAAATAAAGCAACCTGTCTCGCGCTAGACGGAGCAAACGTGCCCCGAATGGTAAAATTATCGCGGAAATTACAATCCTGCGCCCCGAATCGTGGCGCTGCCTACGTGGATGATTAGACGATAAGTGAACGAAGGGGGATATTATGTTGCGATTTTACGAAGCTTGAATTGTACTTGGACCATTATTCTGAAATTTTCCGTACGCGTGCGATTAATTTAATATAATGATTTCTACGGTATATAAACCTAATTCTCATGGATAATTATCTCACGGATAATAAAGTAATTATAACGTAATTAATAATTTCACGATTAAAATCACGGCAAATCATAATCGATGATTAAAACTTTCCGTGGAAAAAATAATTGTTTTAGGAAAGAGATTATTTGCACATTGAGATTAACGAGAGTGCGTTTTGATCCACACTACTTTATCTATATACTCACATAAACGATTATGTTCCACTTTAATTATTAATTGAGGATTATGAGCGATAAATTTAAATCTTTATATTTCTTACAGATTTCATCAATATTAACATCTCGCTGAACGGAAGTAATAATCGATCAGGGTATTAAGACCGACCTATTTCATCGAGCGTTTTCATCTTACGCTCGTTACAGCGTAATACACTCGCTCGTAATTATAGGTCGTTCGCTCGAGTTTGTTTAGCGGTGTGCAATTCATTAGAACAAATCTCTCGCTTCCTTCGCGTGGCCGAGATAAATCGCATCTCTACGTGTGCTATATCGTAGTACACCGCCACTCATTATTATCAGCGTGTGTACGCGAAAATACCATTGCGCAATGATTATGCGTCTCGACTTAGCACCATGTGCTACTCGCGACTAGCCGCCGACTTCTTCTCCGGATTATAAATCCGAACGCCGTTTGTGTTTTGCGCGAGTAGATACAAAATAAATTAAAAGGATTATATATGATTTATGTTATGTAATAAAAATCTTTAGAAGATACAGGAAAGCAGTGGAGGGGTGAGGTTCGAGAATGTGCGAGCAACTCTAGTTTCTATTTCTCTTGTTATAATTGATCAATCAGACATACCTAGATCGGACTCTTCATATTTTGCGACCATCGCGACTACTCTGAGTTGTTGCTCGTTTCGCAGCCGTTCACACTAGCCACCGGAAACAACGGGGTGTGTTCAAGGTTTTTTCACGGGAGGGGAGGGCGGAGAGATCGAGGAATCCCGAAATTATTCGGTCGTGAACGACGAAAGGTGAGCGGAACGATGTGATTCCGAGTGTTACGAACCCTCGGTGAACGCGGTGAATCACCAATTTAGGACACTGTGTAGGCACGTACTTCGTTACGGAGAGATCGGGAGCAATTTATGTCGTCGCGTTAAAACTGATTTCACACAGAGGCCTAACGCTGAGGCTGCAAATGAGAGTTTATGCTTCGCTTTACATTTGACGGTACGTAAAATATATCGAGAAATTATCGACAAAATTAGCGAGATATCGTTACGTGTTTTGTTATACGATAATAGCAGATGACGCAAAAACTGTACGAAGAAAATAATTGAAATAATGCATGTATTTAATCGGAGCAAACGGCGAAGGACTTCCAATGAGATTCATGCATGTATATTACAAAATTCTGAATTTATTTGAATAAAGTTACATGGATAGGATAAGCGACACAGAATTACGTTTCACTTCATAGCAGCTTGCAAATTAGCGAGGTGACGCGGATAATCACTTTACACGGTGACGTAATAGCGTTTGACAAGCAGGCAATATTCAAATGCAACGCAGACGTGATTCATTGATAATTGAAATTAATTCTCTCCGTCTCTGGTTAGCATCAATTTACTTTTCATCCAGAAATTTCTCTTTCGCCACCGGCCTCGTTTAATAATTTCTTATCTTCGCGGCGTGTACTTTCAGCCGGATTTCCTAGCGTGCACTATTCCACTGTAACAACACTATCGAATTTTCTGTACCCTCAGTGAGCAGCAGAAATAACAGAGTATTCGCGAAACGGGACCGAAGTAGCGGAACGGGAAGAGGCCTTTCCAGGCCCCAGGAAGGTCACGCGGGGGACCGACAATCGCCGGGATTCTCTTTCTCGCCGAACGAAAACACTGACCTCGGCGAATCACACGATCGACTGTGATTACTTGTGCACGCGCGCGCTCGCGAAGGTCGGGGAGAACTACGGAACCTCGTTCGCGCGTCCTTGACTTTCGCGCGGAAGACGCATAACCAACTGGCTGTCTGGCTGGCTCGTGCGCGCTCGAATCCAGGATCGGGACGGACGAGATTCGCTCTACGGCTGCGTGAAGCCGAGTGTGCGGCCACCGCGATGAATCAAGCCCCCCCCCTCGTTTTCATCCCGAGTCGACGTACCGGCGGGCCTCCCCACCGTCCCTCCTGTCTCTTCCGTCGCAACTCTTTTTCTGCCTCCCCCCGCGAAAAAAAATAATGCAACGAACGACGGCCTCCTCGCGAGACGGGCTCCTAGGAAGAGGACGTTAGAACGTCGGGAATTCTATTTTCAGTCGCGAGA
The DNA here is from genome assembly GCA_011636635.1 of Tetramorium simillimum. Classification (NCBI taxonomy): domain Eukaryota; kingdom Metazoa; phylum Arthropoda; class Insecta; order Hymenoptera; family Formicidae; genus Tetramorium; species Tetramorium simillimum. The sequence continues at coordinate 8,034 of VBVQ01000896.1, read as the reverse complement.
TTTAGTTGCGGACGATGCAACGCAGACCGGTCGCGATTACATTGAAATAACATCGTCCTAAAAATGCATGATCGAACACTTTTAGACACGCTTCGCTTGACGGAGATATCGAAATTATTGCGGCCTGCAACGCCACATGCTCCAACATATTCAACGCGGTTTGTAGTAAAACGATCTTGGAAAACTAGTATTTGAAAATGTTCAGGAGAAACGCGTCTACTCAGAGGATTGGAGAGTACTCGGAATATTAAAGCGAATCGATTTATGGTAATTCTTGAGGAAGTGCAACCCGCTCAACTCGCACGTGGCTGATGTTCGGAAAGCAGTAAATAATGTTGTGGAAGCGGCAGAGAAAGACGAGGAGGAGACGAGGAACAAGAGATAGGAGGTCTGCGCTTCATCCGCGTTAGACGTTTTCCTTTTCTTTTTTTCTTAGCTACAAGTTCGAAATGACGTGTGACGACATTAAATAGGCAATACGCCAACGTTTGAGTTAAGAAACGCGTCAAGAGTGCACGCGAGATCCATGTTAACACTTGACGAATCTTAATCCTATTTTTACGGTATAACATCTAGTAGAATCACTTGAAAAATACTTTTACATATAAAGTTTAAATGAGTCAATTCAGCAGAGGTACGAAATGCCTCGAATAAATCATCAAGATCTTATTCATCTTGTTTCGAGATTCAGAAACGATAACGACTATTTAATTCTATCCTACGCTGAAAAAAAAATTCTGGTTAAAAACGGATTAGAAAATCTTGTATACGATTGATCAAACATTCTGATTATAATAGAAATTCTGGCTATTATAACAGAACTCAATACTTTATAACTTATAATAACCAGAATAATTGATCAGTCTTACAAGATTTTTCTGATTCGTCCGTTTTAAACCAGAATTTCTTTTTCAGTGTATTTAATTCTTTACAAATATTAATTTTACACAATTTTAATGTAAAGTCTATTTAAAACATTAATGTTTTAAAAACGGACGTTAAATAAACTGAAAAAATTCACGGAAGAAACAAATTTATCTTCGCTGCTGGCTACTTCATCGAACGATTAGTCACTCGTTTATCCAACTATCTCGACACAAATTAACACAGAAGGCGTGCTTTTGCCACGCGAAGCGGTTGCGATAAAGAAAGGAATGACCCGCCGTGTCCCCGTCGCGGAAAAGAGTAAAAAATTCGCCGCGGCGCTGCGCGGATAATTAGCATGCTCGCGAGCATAAGTCACGTTTTCATATTGCACGAGCGTGCCACATGCCGCGCGAACGAACGATGCACGGAGCACAACTTTCACGGAACGGCCACGGGCAAAATTGCCCGGCGATGCAGACAACAAATGACCGATGATACCCCGACGCGTGTATAGAAATCGGATGAACGGGGTTGGTCGATCAGACGTTCGTCATGCGATCGCGCGTTGCGTTTAAGCGCACGGACGTGTGGAAACGTGACTGCGAGAGGAGGTTTCTTCGCGCTGGTAGGAGAGACTTTCCTCCGGGACGATTTCTAAGTCGGATGTATGAATGCATAGACGGCGGCGATGCGAGAGATCGTTCCCACTTTATAACGATGTGGCGCGACACATTCCAACCATTTTCAAGCGGAAACTTTATTGAAAGAAACTGTTACTACCGCGGTAGATCTCGGCAGTCATGTAAATGGATATGTAAACGAAATCTTAAAGCTGGCATACCGAAATGCGAATTTTTACAAAACTGAGATGGCATTTAAATGTCCACATTTGTTCACATTTGTCTATAAATAATCGTTTCTTGCACTATATTCAAACACGATAAGTATTGGAAAAAATTTGCGTATAATTTTATCTATATCATTATATTATTTTCAATATTGCTGTTTACATAATTCAGCGTTTTGTTTACTTTTGTTTTGTCTGCTCTGAAATATAAGATTATCCGATGTTGGAGACAGACGATAAAAAAGTAGAAAATATGCTACCTACAAGATATCTTAGTGCTATCACATGGAATAGTTTCATTTCGCAAAGAGGTTCAATAAGCCAGCTCAATGACTCTGGTGATAATAATGAAACGAAAAATCGTACGAAGAAGATACGGTTATCGTAACGGGAAGTCACTCGGGCCGAGTTATCGTGAGACAATGATCAAGTCGAAAATCAATGTCTTTCGAAACTAGAAAGAAGAGAAAAAGCATATGCTTAAGTTTTCTCAACAAATAAAACAATAAAAGCATAAGAATTATTATTATAAAACACGACAGGCAAAAGATAAAACTTGGAAGAACAGGTACATAAAAATATGGATAAATATACGTACACTGTGAGTAAAAAAAAAACTTGCGATACTTATCACTTATTACGCGTGTTATCAACCGAATGCTCATAAAGAACAGGTTTTAAAGTAAGGACAAGAGTAGGAAAAGATTTCAGGTTTGTCCAAATGAATTACCCAAGATTATCCCACGGAAGGTGCAATCTAAACTCCAAGAATTTCCTTTAAAACGGAAAAAAAGAACAGAAAAACTGTACGAGATTTCTTGTAATGAGCGAGTATGAAAATAGCACGCGAAATCGCGAATTGTCAATTTGACGCAGATGAAGTTCGATCCGGAGCAAACAAACGAGTGAATAACTTGATTCAATGAGTGCGAACAGCATCGCGAGTGCTCGCCGTAAACAAGTTGTTCATCCGTGTTTACTCGCGTTTTGATCTGAATCCGGTTTAAAGCGCTTTCGAGTCTATCGATAAGTGTTACGAGATACTCGGGGGGGAGGGGGAGGGAACATGCATCGATCGATCGATCGATCAGTCTTGTGCCTAATTACGTCGACAAGCGAAACCGAGGTGGAATCCTTCATCCGGTCGTTTACTCCGCGTTCTCTTCTGGCCTCTCGGCTGGTCAAGGAGCTCGAGGAGGCGAAAGAGCGCCTCTCTCGCGGTGAGAGAAGCGCCGACCGAAAACCACCATCCGGCTGATGCGATTACGTAACGGTGTTAAAATAATTAGTGCGTATTACGTAGCGTTGCGCTGCGCGCGGTCGTAATTGGTGAGCGCTGCACGGCAGGCGAGAACACGGCCACGTTGCAAACCGACGATACGTCGTCGCGATGGCACGATGGACTTTGAACGTACAAGAATGCAAAGTCTCTCGTTGCGCCGTCCTCCGGCTACTTTGATCCGACCGCGGTTTTTTTTTTGACGAATTTCAATCAATTCCAGTGGCGCGATAAAAATAATTCATATCAAACGAGCGAAACAAGCGCACAAAGAGGCGTATCGAATCTTACGGAAGGTATTTCGTCAAATAAAATATTACTCGAGCCATTATCCATTGTTGCTCGGGCAGCAATAAATTATCTGATATAATATCTAGAGATAAGAATGACAGGAGGAATGAAGAGATAAAAAAAAAGAAAAGAACAAATCTCCGCGGCCGTAGATTTTCGTGACGCGATTAGCGTCGAACAAAGTCGCGCTGGAAGAAAAATTTATATTATATCTGCACAACCGAGGCAACGAGATTCGTGGAGTGGTGAGTCATCATGTGCGATATCGATCCGCCTACATTGAGCAATCCGCGAGCACATGCTCTAGAGTTTTCGCGCTCGCACCTATCGGCACCGAATGACGGTGAAATACATAACGGACGATTCATTAAAGCGACACCACGGGTCACTTCCCGCTGCCGATTCGACTGGTAGTCGACAAACGTCGAGCAATTTAAAACGCTCCGCATCGTTTCCTGTTTACTACGCCCCTGGATGTCGGCGCGCGACTTCAATGGTCACGTTTATTACGACCCTGACGAGGGCGGAATATCACGCAAAATCGCGCTCGTTACTCACAAATTAGCCTAATGTACCCTCTGTCCCAAAAATTAGGCGGACAGTCTGTCATTAGTTAGCTTCCCCGGCGATGAGAGCCACACTGCCCGCGCACACGCGTATGTACGCGATACCCTCGTTTGTATGTATACATAATACACGACGCCTTCGACTCTTGAATGAAGCAACGCTACAATGTTGAAACGAAATTCCAAGCTTGATATGGGAAATAGAGTTATTTAAAGCGCCGTTTAAAGCCGAGTATCAATCTCGCGATCTAAATGAAGATGAATACGCGAGAATACACGTGGCATGCGCGGGATTACAAGGCACGAGAGTGAAGCCGATACTCTCGTACTTTGGCTACTCTCGCGTGTATACGTGATCATTATGAACCGCTTCCCCCCTTTTTTTTTGGAGGTATACGGCACGGGAATTTGACATTGAAAGATTAACGCCGAAGACGCGCGTGGATGGAATTATCAAAGCCAGTAATAAATGGATTTCGAAAGCCTCGGAGACGGAAGCGGATAACAATGCCGTCCCATTACCGAGAGAAGGCAGTCATACGGGTGTTACGAGAATAAATAACTGCAACCTACTTAAGCGCCTTCGTTACACGCAGCTACTCGTATGCCAAAGAACTATCAATCTGAAACACAGGCGCGAAACGCGGTGCCTCGGAGTGATCGAATCGACAGTCTTGTACTCATCTCAGATGAAAATGAAGCCGGCTACTCGGTATAATGAACTGTGGCTGAGAGACTTCAGGAAATTAAAGTTCATCATTATGAATCGTTTTACCGAGATATTTTTTTTTACAGCGAGTAAAAGTGGCGATAAAAATGATTATTTAATCGTTAGGATTGTCTTTTTTATCTTTTGTTTTATACAAAGGTTTAACAGTATGTGCATTTTACGTCTCGATGGATTTGTTACAATGTTACAGCTTTGCATTTCAATGAAGGTAAATGTGCAGATATAAGATTTGCAAGATACAAAAGCGTTGTCGAAATTACAGTTAACAATAAGATGTTATATAAGCCAATTTTCGATACAATGCACGTGAAAAAATAGGGATGTTCCCAAGAAGAAAAAAAAATACGTGACAAAAATAAATGTAAAGAACGAGATAATACTGTTTTACATAAAAATACATGAATGCCTTCGTATTCAGAGAAGAGCGCGGTAAAATGTTGAAACTTGACCGTAATCTGCAAACAGTTGAAATAAACGAGTTACGTCATAACAAAATGTAAAATGCAGGATCATTATGACATTGTAAGTGAGATAGATATAAGTAAGAATAACTTGTGGGCGGAATTATTGAATTTATTTCGGGGCTCAGTACCCGCACAAAAACGCGCGATCAGCCGACTTCCTTCCGTTAAAAAATCGCTGAACCATACCGACAAACGTGAAACCATCTGGCGGATACGTATGCGGCTGATGCTACTTACAATGCGGAAACCACATGCACACGGTGTTCCTAAGTGCGTTTTATGTCTTTCGATCGTGTTATATACGGCTATATGGTGAATGAAAATACTCCTGAATAGCGATAGTTATGTCAGTTAAGAATTATTATTATGGGTAGCGTCAAAATTATCTATCATTAAATGCGTTCTATAATATCAAGGTCATAAATCTGTAAAGTTAGTATCCTGAAATGCAAATTTTTACAAAAATTGATGATATTGATTGTCCACAACTTGTCCATAAATAATCGTTTTTCGTTCACCAAAAAAATTAAAAATGTTTCTAAAATTAAAAAATATATATAAAAAGTGCAGTTTAGCTTTTGAGGGGCTCATGTGATTAAATACTTTATAAAGAATTCCTGTGTTACATAGCATAATGTAGCAAAATATTTTCTGCGGAATCCGTTGAACCGTTTATGATCGTTGAGTGATTGATTGATTGATATCGCGGAATAATCCAACGAAACTGAAATCACGGTACCTGTATAATCGATCACGCAGATATCAGAAGGAGCGATAAGAGAATCTGAGTTGCGATCACGCGAAGGAAAAAGCATACGACTCCTTGCACGATAACCTTACGATTTATGTATAACCAGTCGAGTCAATATCCTTCGTTCGAGGAAATTCGCCGAAGTTAATCATCGCTATTTACTCAAAAGTTTCCCTTGCTTTTAAAAATATTATTTCCGACGTGAAAAAAAAAAATATATGTATATCACGAGTTAAAATAAAAATCGATCCGGCGACTGCGATCTACCTGGGAAATGCGACGCAATATCGCGACGGAAAATGCGACACGCGAATTGATTAGCATTACTTATCGCATAGGACTCGCGGTTGCGTAATTTAGACATCAGGACTATATAGTGAGTGTAAAATGTAGATGTTCGCTCAGGAAGTTATGAGATCCGAGTATGAATCGCGTACGAATGTGCACCGAACCGATGAGCAAGGTATGCATCGTTGCGGGACACGGTGCATCGTTGGATGTACATATTACAGTTAATCTTGTTACGTATATAACAGATGGTATCAAAAATATTAAGCGATTGCCAAGCAATATTCATTCGATTCGAGTGCTCGCTCCGTTTAACGTCTTCCGCGCTGGCGATCATTTTCTAATTTATTCTTGCAGATTAGTCTCGTATTTTATAATATATCTATCTTTAAGAATCCTGTATATTTCTAGTAATACACATGTACATATGAACTGCCTATATAAATATTTTAGCTGAATATCTTGTCTGTCATTCAGCTACTCCAGGATTTAGAATGTTATTCAGGTAATAATAAATAAATATTTAGTATATTTTAGAAATTAAAATAACGTGGCAAAAACTACATGCAATATTTCTGATACGATTACTGTTTCTTGAAAATAATTCAATATAGTTCAGATATAGATTGAGATTGAGATTTTATCGACAGAGATTTTATTTTTAGTATCATCATGGATTTGCTTTAAAACTTTTAAAAGATAAGGATAAAGAAGTTTAGTGCTTAATACAAGCTTTAGAATATAGACAGAATAAAAGTATATAGAGGTAGCACTTAAAATAATCGATTCGATAGTTATTGTATCGTAAAAATATAAGGAAACGCAATACCTATCTACAACTACGAAATTCAAGAACTTTTTATAGCAACACTTTTTAAGAAATTTGATATCGAGAATTCGATATCACCTCGATTCCACCTATTTCGATATATACATCTCAGAATTATAGTCTGCTCCAATTACGTTAAAGTTTCCACAATGTCTGACAAGTTTTTCTTCAGCAAAAACTTACTTGAAGGCAACACGTTACCATTCTTTTATCAGTATTCAACATCCTTTTACAACTAATTTTTCCATAAAAATTCTAAACTTAGTATTGGGTTCGCTAGTTGAGATTTCTACGAACGTATCGCAGCTAATTAATACGTTGAATATTATAATGGAGGTCTCGACATTCTTCAATATTTCTCGACGACAGAATCTATTGAATTTAAAGAGACAATGAGTCATCGGTTACATCGGAGCATCAAACGGACGAGATAACAGGTGTACTCGCGAAAAGGCACACGAGGTTATCTGGCGCATGTACGTAACGTTTATTTAACCTTTTAGAGATGATCCAATTCGGCAAGGTATTCAACGTGTTAACACGGCACGGAATGTAATTATAGCGCGTGCTGACGAATCCGACGACGAAGCGAACGGCCGATGAGAGCATGGCACGTTGCGGGGCCGCCGCCGCCACCGCTGACGTGCCCGATCTGCGCGCACGACAGCACAGCACGGGTGACCACACCGCCGCGTAGGTGTAAGGCGAATCAGCCGGCGTTAAATTCGCGAGGACGAGCCGTCGTCGCGGCGCGAGATGATAGCACGCGGAAAGAAAGAGGAAAAACAAGAAAGAGAGAGAGAGAGAGAGATCGCGAAGGAAGGAGGGAAGACGGAGACAGATAACGGTAATCTCAAACGACCGGCGGGGACGTCGTCGGCGGCGACGCGAGCTGCAAGGCCGTCGGCGCGTGACCTTAATGAGTAATCGGCCCCGGCGACCGCGGAATTGCCGTCGCGTATTACGATCGCGCGCTGTCAAACGCGCGGCGCGCGGACGCCCGGGGCCCCACGTTCGAGCGGCCGAGCGGGCGGACGGTCGACGGCGTGGACGGTGACAGCCGTCGCCGAGGTCGTCGCGGACGGCGGGACGTCCGCGGGATTCACGGGGCACGGCGGGCAA